>OMLB01034486.1:0-13499 GCA_900302555.1 Myripristis jacobus | reverse complement strand
TATGCCTTTTTAATTAAAACTTCATTTTCTCAGCTGACTTAATGTATTAGTACATTTACCTTCCATGTGCGTGTTCTTGCACCCTCTAGGCAGGGCCATGTGAATGGCAAGGTGCCGGTTGAGGTGCTGATTGAGAAGTATCTTCCCATGGAGTATCGCAAGCTCCTGATCCCCATCGCAACCAGTGGCAATGTTGTCATCCCTAAACAGAGGAGATGAGATGCTTTACACATTACTTTTTATCACTTTCTTTGTAGGGACTGCTACAAATTTTGATTAGATTGTGCATTTGAGTGCATGAGTAATGTCTCCACTTTTAAGGCTGTTAAGTTCCCAGGAATATTAACCATGTCTGCTTGAATAGTGTAAATATTTTTGAACATTCTTTACCTTATTGTCCTATTTTATTTGTTTCAAACTGTCTATATATATCCTTAGTTGTTTATTACCTACTAAAAGAGAGCTTTTCTGTACTTTCTGTTTAATGACGGGTGGGAAGGTTTTCATCAAAGCAGTGGCTTGACGATGTTTGGCAGCAGTGGCTGTTTTTTGGTATGGCTACAAAAGATTGCATGGACACTGATGTGCCTCAACATCCTTAACTGTCATTTCAGTGCTTTACCTTCCCTTACAACCTAAAAGAAAATGTGCAGACTTGTACAATGGTGAGAGAAATCTTGAAATAAAATTCAGCTATGATTTCCTGTTTCTCTGTCATTTAGTGGTACCTACTGAAGTGACACCTGTTGCACCACTTGCAAGGTGGCTTTACTTACCCACGTGACAAAATAATTTGAATTTCAGGTCTTACCACTGTTCTGTCACCCAGATGTCATTTCATTATTTTTGTCCCTCTACTTAACCTTGTAGGCTCACAAACCACCTGTCTACACTTGCCAGTTGTAGGAAGAAAGCCTGGCAGACCGTATGAATACATCTGAGTGATGAGCAATGAAGTGGGTGGTGGCATTATGTGCAGTTAAATTGTGCATTTACAATATATTGCACATGACAGTTTCTCTCAGTTACTTTGGCATATAATTACAACCCAAACTCAATGATCAGAATCATGAGGCAGCAAAACCTATAATGACTTAAAATGATTCATCTGGAAGGTACTGTACGTATCTCCATTATTCACCTCTGGTACATGAGTAGTCTGAAATCAACACATAGGCTGATGTGCAAAGTCACAATCTGTGTGTGGATTTTCTGTTGTGAGATCATAAACCTGAAGTTGACTAAGTTGACCTGCTGGGCCTTGAGGGTTTATCAGTAAACTTCCAGGAGCGGTGTGAGGGCACTGTTAAAACCATTTACTAAAAATAATGTGTAATAATCCAAAGATGAATTCCATCTGCATTAGCATAATTAAATACAACAATGTGCTTTAGCCTCAGTGCCCCGCTGACTGCATTAACATTGTTCAGTGCCAGCAAAATTAAACTGGTATCAACAGTTATCCACGGTCATATCTCACGGACATGACAAATTTAATTTTCCAATCTCGACAAGCCACTGAAGTGTCTTTGGTATAAATCACAAAATATAGTCCGTGCAAGGCGACTCCAATGCAGCGGGTGGCGCTCTTGAGCAGACAACGTTGTCAAAATGTGCCAGCTCTGTTGCCCATGGATCTATAAAGAGACCTAGCAGCTCTAGCCAGCTAGCTTCCGAGCTAACAACAACAAAATCCCAGAGAAGTAACGTTTTAAATCCACACACAGGTGAGTTCGGCAATAGCTATAGCAGAAAGCTGTGATATATGGATTCGAGGTTTAAATTGTACTATTAGTCCAGCTATGTGGTTTCTGTAGTCTTAATTACTGCCTCAGTTTGCCCGACCTTTTTGTTTGCCTCACCTCACGAAAAGGGCTAAATAGCCACCACGAACGAGTTAGCAATCCTGCTAACGCTAGCCAGGTCTGGGTTATTTATGTAACGCTAACTAAAGCTGTCGATAAGCACGTTTACAGTGGGCAGTTCAAATGACGAGCCAGAAGAGATGATCTTAACTACGACAGCGTTGTGGACTTTGTTGAATGTTTGTTGGAAAGCCATCATCTGGCCCAAGCCTGGCGTTAACTAGTTAGACACTGTCACTGGTTAGCATTAGCTGCAGTGTCTGTTTCAGTTCCTAATATCCTGGGCCAAAATGCCAGGTGGTAGTACATGGTGAGTTGGAAACCTTGTCTCAAGTTCATAGAGAGCAAACAATAACCAGCTGTCATGCAGAAAGGACGTGTGCATTACGTGCAATCTTCATATTGGGCCTTCATTATACTTAATTACAAGAGCCATTAACTTTGCTGCAATGGGTTTTTTTTCTCGCAAAACATGGTGTGCACTGATCATGTTATGACCGAGGAGTTGAATGCAGATCTTATGTCATGTTTTCCCTGGTAATGTGTAACCACACTGTTGTTAAACAGCTTACCGGAACATAAGCTGTCATGACAGGGCCAGACCAGTCTGGATCAGAGAGGCTGCTGGCCCAATGGGCTGCAATAGCATTGAGTCACTGGACATGCTTGTGTAGCAGGGACTGGTTGAATGTGGCCAAAAGGGATTGGGCAGTGTCATCCACTCAATCTTAGAATGTCAGCTCATGACCAGTGTTCAATTTTGCTCATGTGGATTGGAACAAGACCAGACATGACAGCAGAGGGCTATTAGCTCTGTGTCATTTCTGCATGCTGGGAGCAGGTGTGTATCTCTCACTTGTATGTCTTTAATGGAAGTACACTGCTGGAATATGTGCATTTGTGAACAGGTTCAATTTCATCCCATCAAGCTGCAGGCTGTTGGACATTTCTTTAAGTGAACAGTGAACTTTTTGCCAGATTGTGTATGATGTGGTCCAGAATTTTGCAAGTTACAGTTTATACATTTGCAACCTAGTTGTTGTCATAAAGTGCCCACAGAGAAGTTGGTTGCAGTTGTTTATCTGATCAGTCAGTGTGGAACCCTTGGGCTGCACAGTTTGTGTTAAGCGTTTTTGGCATCGCATTTAATTACTGTTTGCTAACAGTGGAAAGTTGTAATTAGGCAAACAATGTGCATTTGTAAACTGTTTCCAAATTGTCCATATAAAAATCCAACTGAGGCAGTGCTACAATTACAATGTACAGTTTATAAAAGAGGAATAGCGTGAGCACAATTTGGCTAGGATGATGAATCATAATTTAATATAGCCTACTGCAATGCACAAATGTGACAGAACGTGTTGTGGGACTGAAAAATTAATTGCAGCATTTGCTACATTTTATTCCTCTGTAGTAATCAAAAATGAGACAACGTGCTCATCTCAGCTTCACAAGCTCTCTATAATTTATGTTTATTATACACTTGCTGTCACTGAAATTTTGTTTATTACATAATATCTTTCTTATATCAAATAATAGATCTCTTATTGCATACTGAATCATATGTAGATATAAGCGCACACTGTATCATCCTGTCCCTAGAGTCCAGCGTAACTTCTTATGGTAATTTGAGTGACTACTAACATAGTAGTTAAGTTATTTTGGCTCTTTTTGGCTGATTAGTTAATATTATTTTTGTAGATGAAAGCTTTGAAGTAGCTCTCCAGATTTTTGGATGATGATGCCATGATAATGATTTAGCTACTGAAGGTCTGCAGCTATTCTGGGTGCCCTGCTTCTCCTGTGTCTGCATTTGACAGAGCAAAAAATTTAATTACATCTGCATTGCTTTTTTTGAACCCTCCCCTTTCCATTTTCCATGTTTACATTGCTTATATAAATTTTTTTGCATCCAGATTTTAAATCTTCATAAACTTGTTATGGTGTGATTGAATTATAATAGTTGCACTGAATTATAACCATAGTGGTTTATGTCAGTATAAACAAAACACTGAAGAACAAGCACACTGTCTTGGTTAATATCACCCAAAGAGACCTTTGTAATGGTTGATGTCATGTGAGAACTATTACTTTCCTGATGATTCCAGGTCAAACATCTTTTCTCCTGTGCTTTCTCAGGACCATTTTTGCTTTGTAAGTAGTTTTTCATTCCCAGTTAATAAAGAAAGAGCAGCAAAAATAAAAGCACCCTCCAAAAACCTCCAGACTGGGTGAAAGGCACCTTAATTATCTTAAGGAAGAAAGTCAAAATACTCCCTTACACACAAAGATAGACTGTGCATCTTTATTTTGTCTTTGATTTGGTCATTTGACCTTTATCAAGATATTTGAGCAAGTTCGGCTGGAACAGTTTATTTTGATTCCCAAAACAACAAAATCTATGTTTGTTTAAAAAAAGTAACAAGGCCTCACATATCTGCAAATGATCAAAAATAGAAGTAGAATAGAAAGATTATTATAAGTCAGTGGAGTCATGGTCCAACTACTCACATTGGCCTTGAACTCCTTTTTGAGGTTTTAATTATTGGACTAATTTACAGTGTTTCTCAGCCAGCAGGGATGTCTGCCTTTGGAGGTCAAAATGTCAAGTGTACCATCTTGGCGCAGCTTGCCTGTTTGTAATGGTATCAACCAGAAGGTGACTGGAGTCATTAGATATGCATTGAAGTACCTTCTCCCGTTCCCATCTTGCCCATAACCTCCTGTGGCTGCGGAGGTGAGGGGGGCTTTCGTGAGGAACTGCAGGCAAGAGGTCAAGACTGGGTGCTAATGCTTTTTTGCCCTGTCAAATCCCCTTCAGTGGAATTGTGGGTCTGCACAAAGTCAGGGATGAGAGGGAGGCAAGCTGATCGCTGCAGAAAAATCAATAGTTCATACCTTTCTGAGATTGAGTTTTTAGGGAAGGAGGAGCACCATGAGCAAGGGCAGAATATGAAATCGCTCCCATGGAGGCCCAACACGCTCAGTGCGATCGATCCCCGGTCCCTGTACCAATTATAGTTGTAAGGTTTGTGGTGGCTTGCTGCAGTCCTCAAAGACCAAAGCCTTGGAGAGAGACATTGTGTTCAGTGACGCTTAGACAAGGGTTGCAATTTTTTCATTCCCCCTGGAAATTGACACCTGAAATGTCTCCATGCTTACACTCTTTAAATTAGAGCAGGGATGGAGGATTATTGTTATTATTAATATGCACAGACACAAATATATGATACCTTTTCATTTGAAATTTCAGAGATGCAATTATCTAGGTGTACTCAAGATGCTTATGTTTTTGACATACAGACAGCTCCTTTCTCCTTTGTCTTCCTCTTCCTCTGTCGTTTGATTATTATTGTGTTATCTTGCTTACATCTCTGAAATCTAGGTTCAGATGAGTTCAAATTGCGTTCAACTTCTGAGTAAGTTTTCTGAGTTTCAGTCAACATTTGAATTGGTTAGCTGTATCCATGGAGTGCACAAGACACTCACAAGGTTGCTGAACTGTGAGAATCTTAGCTGATGTTGTTATAATAGTCACTGGATTATTGTGGTCACAACCATGACCCAGATTGTATTGATTTTAAGTGGCCAGCACTGTTGTCAAGGTCCGTCTGGTTTGTCTTTACAAGATCAACATTGTGAAGTCAAAAAAGCTCAGAGCTTCCTCAGGTTTACTTCTCAGTGAGATTGTTATGATCAAAGGCTTTCACAGAGATTTGTGTTCCTCCATAGATTTTGAAATGATTATTTCTACTTTTGCTGTCTGCCTTTTGATACTTTGATGGGGGCAAGAAAAAAAGATCAGCTCTCATCCGATGCATTGTTGTTGTTGTTTTTTTTTATCCTTATCTGTACTGCATGATGTTGAAAACCTTACAGAAAATCTATGAACTCAAGATCCTAATCATAGGGATTATCTGATGAAAAGCTGTATATTGTCTTATGATGAGCATTATCATAAAATTGGCCTTGAAATGCCTTTTGTGCCATGGAGACCTTCCTGGTGATTTTTGGTTGTTTTTTTTAGGATGAGTTGGTCCAGATTTTTGGATCCCCAGGATGTGTTTAGTAGCATAACACTTCAGCAGTTGCCATATGTTGAAAGTGATTGCAAGTCATGTGAGCAGTGAGAGAGAGAGGCAAAGGTAAAGGACAAGTTTAAAGTTGTATTCACCTAAGTTTTCCAGATCTTGGGTGTTTTTAGCTGAAAATGGCTGATCGGTCTTCAGCTCCTCTGCTCTTATTGACCACCTGTCCTTGAAGCTGGCTTTGATTCCTTTCTCATACATCTTTTTTATTCTCATTTTTCTCCATCTCTCCTTTTTTTTTGCTGCAATTACAGTGCTATTTTTTTCTATTCTTCCTAGACCCAGGCTCATCTTTCATTCTCCATCAGTTTTTCCATTTGGCCTCTCTTTCACTTTACTTTTCATTTTCTTCCCCTGTGGCTCCCTTCCTTTACACTCATCACCTCACTCCATCTTGCCAGTAGCCACTGTTAAAGAACAAAGAAGATTGGCTGGCTCTTCATTCATTGGATTTTTTTGAAGATATCACTCAGAGCTAAGCCGAAACAAGCTCCTGATATGGATTGTTTTGCGTGCTGGCTAGACTCCCATAATTTAAATGCAATGGTGAATACCTTCAGCTGCGCAATGTTTTTTTCATACTCCATTGAGGATGCATCAGGCTAAATATCTGGACTGTAATCAGGATCAGGTCTGGTTGTGCTAACTCAGTAGTGTCACACAACTCGAAGGTTTTAGTGGCACCTTCATACAAGGAATATCTTGACTTGGGGAGGAGTACACTTGAGTCGCAGCAATGGTGCGAGAACCATGTTGAGAAAATTAGTACCTCAAAAGGGAAGGGGCCACAGTGTAAGTATACCGTGGCATTCAGAAAATGCTTGTCAATGCAAAGGGGACCAAAGTGTGTGAAGAACATGCTTGCCACAGCATTACCCCACCAGCTGATCCCACCCTATGCTGCATTATCTTGATCTTCTTGTTTATTACTGACAGGAGCACAACCTAGCATGGTCTGCTGGTGCTGTTTGGAAACACCCTCCACGTTGCCCTTCTCCACATTGTTGTACTTGGCTGTTAAATGATTGTGGCCCACTGGTTAACTTTACCAAGTTTTGCTATACTCCTCTGAACCTGTTGCGTCAAGACATTTGCATCCACAGGGAGTGCCGCTACCCAGATTGTTTTTTTTTTCTTTATAGCACCATTATTTAAACTAAAGCGTTTAGTGTGCGAAAATCCCCAGAGGGCAGCCAATTCTGAAATGCTGCAACCAGGCATCTTTATAATAGCCCCTTTTTCCCTGCAGGGCTAGCAGGGGCTTGCTCATTATTCATGCCTCTTCGCTTCCCCAGAACAAAAACAGTTTCACTCCTCTCTTAATTTGTTGCTTTGGTAGATGATTGTTACGCTAGGAAATAGCATCATATCTGAAAATAATGCCATCACCTGCATGTTACTGTAGATCTGTAGTTGGCCCTGACCCTGTTGAGGCCTGCTGTGGTTTATTCAAATGGTTTTTGAATTGGTGACTGCACCTCTTGACACTTCATGTATGTTTTAGGTCTGACCTGAACACTATTCAGTCTCTCTCAACACGAACAGATCCACATCCTCTCTGCTGCATCTACGCTTGCCTTACAAAACTCACATCGCATCTTGCAACCCCCCCACCACCTCCCCACAGCCCGACTTTATATTAAGCCTATGCTTTATATTTATATGTGACTCTCTGTCTGGAAGAACAAGCTTTTGTGTAAACAGGGAAGAGGCTGTAATGTTTCAGCAGGATGGTTAAGTGCAGTTGTCTGAAAACCAGAGGCTCTGGGTTTGATCCTCTGTATGGCCTTACCGGTTGGAGGTATCCTTGAGCAAAATGCATAAGCCTCACAGCCCAGTGATCCAATGTCAAAACCAGAGGGTGGAAAGACTTTTTGCTTTGTAGAGCATAAGGAAATTTTTGAAGAACTCCGCATTTGGCCTCAGACTGTCACCTGGTAAAGTGAACAGTTTGTAAATAAGATATGTATGCTGCAGGGCTCTACTGGTGACTTCAATTACAGAGGATTTGTGTAGCACATGAAGCTCATTTTCAGGTTTTCAACAGACTCCAAATCTGTTTGTCTGTAGTTCAGTGTGACATGCTCTCTGTTTTCAGTCTGTAAAGATTTTAAGACCGGTGCAGTCTGTGGGCAGCATTACTGTCAGCTTTCTGCTCCTGATGACTGCACTGCAGGGCAGCGTGACGCTCAGCTCACTGCCATCAGAATTTATCACCCTGCCTTTTGACCTAAATTGAATTCATGGATGAAGAAATAAAGGCTGTGTGTGCGTGTGTGTGTGTGTGTGTGTCTGTCTGTCTGTGTGTGCGCGCATGTGAATGCGTCTGTGTGTGTGTGTGTGTGTGTGTATGAGACAAAGAAAGAGATGGAGGAAAAAATTGGTGAAATGGAAAAAGATATTGAATGGTAGAAGAGATTGGCCACAGATGGAGTGCATGAGGGGGCAGAAAGAGATGGACTAGTATTATATAGGAGTGATTTTGGGAAATCCAAGGCATCGTTTAGCTCCTGACCCTGCTCCAAGATGAAAGGGGCTCATAAATCTGGCATTGTGTCGAGATGGTGTCCAGCACCCGGTAATTTGGCCTTGTCCAATAACAAAAGTGTTGAAAGAGACAGTACAGTTACTGTTTGCCACTGTGACATGAGTTGGCGATGACACTGAGCTACATGTCTTGTTTGCCGTGGCACACCTTTTGTATTGGCGTTACTAAGTTGAGGATTAGCCCCTCAAACACTTGTATTTCCTCCTCTTGGCTGGTTTCAGATGGTGGCCTTTGGGACACTGGTGAGATCTACTGGGCTGATACAGGGAAAAGCGTGCCTGATCATGTTGCTAACATGGGATTAGTCTGAAACATCTTTACAGCAAGTACATTTTCCTCTGGTTTCTTCAGGGTACAGTCCATGCTCTCTCCTTTGTTGTACCATGACTGCATTCATTTAAAGTTGCTAAGACAAAGTAAACAAAGCTAGAAAACAGAAAAACAAGGCTCACTCGACAGTAAATTTACTTAAGACTTAAGATTTAATTGTATTGTTTTCAAGCACAAAGTGTAGGACACAGTAAATTATTCTAATGACAGCTCTAAACCCAACCAGACCATGCTGTTTGTACCACATGATAATCTGTCCTACAGGATAATCTGCAACAACTGTAACAACTGTCGTCCCCGAGTGCCCTCTCCCGTACCTGACTCACCCAAAACTGAAGACTCGGGTTATTAGACCCAACACATTTTTTCCTAACATGTTTGATTTTTGTTGGGCCCAGTCTGGTCAGGCTTGTGTGGTGTGAAGCAGCCCAAGACTGAAATCTGATAGTAACCCAGGCACCAGCCAATTGGACGTTAGGTCAAGGGGAAGAAAAGGAAAAGTCAGGAGGAGGAGAAGTCACTTTCAAAAACAACTCCACTTGATCCTCTTGTGTTAAGTTGCAATGCAATTTTATTTTGATGCGTACAGTTCATAGAAATTTTTATAAATTAGCAATATGCCTTGGTCAAGCCACACGAGTGTTGTAACCATTTAAGTGAAAGAAGTCTTAATAAAATTCTCAATCAGTGTCATCCTTGTGATAATGTCTCATATTTAGTATTTCCATAGAAGAAGCTCTTTAAACAGAATCAAGTGCCCAAATCCAATAATCTGCTGCATTAGAGCAAAGCCAGGACTGACAGTGATGAACATGGAACAGTCACCAAAAATCAGCCACTGCCACCACTACCAAACAGCCACAGGACAAACACTGTTCTTTCTTTTTCTTTCTTTTTCTTTCTTTTTATATTTTTAGGGGGTTCTTCCTGGGTGAAAAAAGCAAAAACCCACTTGCTTGGTGTAAAAGTGTTAGTTGTATGAACAGCTTCATGTTGGGATGGCAAGTAGCCCTGTTGTTTAGTTTGTTCTGCCCTTGTCAGGGCAAGGCTTGCATTATTATGTAATCTGATAATCTGCGTGTAATCTGTAATCTTCATCTTTTTCTTTTGATCCTTTTCTGTGAACACACACACACACACACACACAGCCACAAACACAAACACACAGACCATCTTAACCTGTTCAGCTCCACCACTCACACAGACGGGTTTGTCATCGCTGCACAGCTGAGCTTGCTTCAGACTCACAGACTTGTATTTTGAATTCTAGTGGAGATCCTAGGGTTTCCAAAAACACAAAACACGCCCTGCTGAAATGTTTAAAATATGATGCACGGCACATCTAGATATTTTTTGTTTGATGTAATGGTGCAATCATAAAACAATGGCATCTTGGGTTTGAATATTTCACTCAGTATAGGGGTGAGGTAGAAGTCTGTTAACACTGCAAGTTACATATATCTCTAAATATCCATTCTCATAAATTAAAATTGTCCATTTGATTATTTACCATTGGTCACATACTTTAATGTTTACTTTGCTTGCAGTCAGAGTTCTGCTTTTTGTGAGTGTGGCTACTAAGAATGGTGATGATTGTCTTTGTTCATACCTCTCTCGTATTGTTTGACTGTCAACATTAGTGGGTTTTCTGCTAATTTACTGCTTATGTGGCCATTTCCACAATTTGTAATGCAATATGGGGGATATGATACCCCACAAATCTTGCTTGTAATTACCACAGGGCTTTTGTTATTCATGTAGAATCACTTTCTACTTGCCAATTATCTCATACTGGTAATACTGCAGTGACATTGGATGTAGGAGGAACTCACTACAGTGTGGGAGTGTTGGTTGAAAGGATGGGTTTAGTTGCTTTTTGCATGATAGAGAAAGTTACTTGTTTGCTTCCGTGCATGTGTGTTGGGCAGCAAATATTTACAAGTGAAGTTAAGGGATGAAATTTTAACTGCAGTCATAAAGTCCCATGTTGAAAATATCTTTAATTGTTCTTTAAAACCACACTCAGTAATTCCACCACTGGTTTTTGCACCGTGAAATGTACATATTGGACACACACAAAACCTTGGATTGTCTGTGGTGGAGCAGCATTACTTGTTTCAGAATCGGTCAGTGGCGCCAACCCCCACGGCAGTCCTAGCATGCAGCCCTCCACCTTGTTTATTTACAGTTCATGTTGAGACTTAATTGCCATTCCAGTGGCTATTGATCCTAGAACAGACTTGGGCCATCGATCTCCTGCTGTCCCACAGTGGGTCATGGG
Source organism: Myripristis jacobus (assembly GCA_900302555.1). NCBI lineage: Eukaryota > Metazoa > Chordata > Actinopteri > Holocentriformes > Holocentridae > Myripristis > Myripristis jacobus. The sequence goes on along the minus strand of OMLB01034486.1, from coordinate 2,387 downwards.
CAATTCATCTAGCTCTCTACAAACAGACCGCTCTAGCAGGGTTTGTGGGTACACTCTGTCTCACTCGAGTTAGCCAAGATGAATTAAATGATATTGACTCGTAACTAGATTAATGAGAGATGTGGTGCCTCTACCTTGAATCACAATGAGCTGTGTTTTGTGTTAAATGGAGTAGTTCTCTTTGAGGCAGTCCTTGCCCAACTCTATTGTATGTTAGAGGCATCCGCCAGGCTTAGAGTATTTTCAAGGACACAATTCAGATTTCTGGGCTGGACAATTAACTCTCATGTCTGTTTTTAGGGGGCAAACTGCTTCCATCTGGCGTTGCTAATGCAGGTGGACATCGGGGGTGAACACTGACGTGTGGTAGTGACGGATCCTCCTCCTCGCCCTCTTGTCCCCCACACCTGCTGTCACGCTGGCAATGTCAAGAGTCCCGAGTCCCCCTCCCCCGGCGGAAATGTCCAGCGGGCCCGTGGCCGAGAGCTGGTGCTACACACAGGTAACCTCGCTACATATGTGAAGTGGCAGTCACTCTTGTTACATCTTTTTCTTTTTTCTTCTGATCCTCTGTCCACACAAAGATCTCCTTTTGAAACTGTAGTCAAGTAGCGAGCATTTGCAGGCCACGTGTGTAGGCTTGCACATATCTGATAGTGGACTTAAAGCATTTTGGGGGGTTTCGGTGTGGATGGCGGGCTTTGGGAAAACTAGACACTAGTGTGGTGTAGTGTGATGAAACAGCAGTGGTGTTTTCAGACTTAGCCATCTTTGTGTGGACATAGCCTAACCCTTTTGTTTTGTTCTCATTTCCCATGCAGGTTTAGTAATATCATCGTCTGAAATTAAGAATAAATCAGGTGTTTCTAATTCTATTTAATGTTTTTCCCCCCATCAGATCAAAGTGGTGAAGTTCTCCTATATGTGGACCATCAACAATTTCAGCTTTTGTCGTGAAGAGATGGGCGAAGTTATCAAGAGCTCCACCTTCTCCTCTGGGGCCAATGACAAGCTGAAATGGTGAGTGAGAGCTGCTTTGTTGTTATATCTCACTGTCTGGTATTTATAACCTTATCGTCCTGCACAATTGTAAACGCACAAAGAATTCCACCATCCTTAGTTGGTGTTGCAGATTTCAGCTAGCTGTGCTGTTGTGATTATGTCAGATGTATGGAGAGCTTATGAAATCGAGATTTGGCAAGCAATCTAATTTGAGATTATTACATCAGAATAAAATGTTTCCATTTTTCTACCTCACAATATCAAGTTCATTCAAAGCCCAAGACCACTCATAAGGCTTTACATGCCCACCAGTTTACAACAAAAACAAACAGGATGACACTCCCTGACTTAGAAAAAAGAAAAGAAAAGAAAAGAAATCTTGAGGGCCACAGAGAGAGGAGACCCCTCCAAAGCCAAACAAGTGTGCATTAGGTGCCAAGGCAGTGAGCAAATTACAAACAATACCACCATATTACAGAAGAAAACACAATAGCAGACAAAGACAACGAAAGCAGCAGGGGGCCTCGAACAAGGCAGGCAGCAGCCACAGCAGTGCACGGGCTTTGTACAGGTGCTGGAAATCCTTGAAAACATCTGAATTTTAATGCAGTGTTTTCAAGGTTTGAAAAGTGCTTGGGTTTTGAATAAAACGCCTGAAATTGTAATTGCATTACTTTCATAGTAAATGGCTGGGTTGGCGACATATTTTGCAACTTGAAACTTTGTTGTGTTTTCCCTTCTGTAGAATGCTCTCGCCAACATAATTTTGCTTGTTTATAGCACAATAACATCTGATTTAATGTGATGAAGAAGTGAAATCATTTTGAGTAGCCATAATCATCTGTAAGGTGCTGGAAAAAGTGCTTGAATTTGGCTAAAAAAAAGGTGTAGGAACCCTGTGCATAGGACGTTGACCAGCCATGGAGCCTCACACAAGGCATTTATGCTGAAACATAAGAGACATACACACACAGAAGATGAGGGAGGGAAGGAGAACATTATTAGGGTACCAGGACTTAATTAAGCGAAGAAAGAATATAGTGCATAAATGCACTGATGCAGCAAAGCTAATGGCTGTGGAAGGCACAGGAGTAGCAGGGCTTTGCAGGAGGGCAGGACCAGTGACAGCAGATGTGACACATTTATGCATTGCCTTACATTGAATTTCAGTATACAGGGGCATAGTGATTATTGAACATATTGACTGTGAGTATGACTGGGAAAAGAGTTTGAAACATGGATGCTGATTTCTCTGCTTGTTCCTTCCTCCTGTGCGAATGACTAGACGCCTAGAAATATTCACGCGCCGAAACTCATTTGAAGTCGTCAGACATTATGATTAGGGCTCCGCAGAATTTGCTTGTTCATGATGATTCTCAGCTTGT
>OMLB01034483.1:0-14408 GCA_900302555.1 Myripristis jacobus | reverse complement strand
GAAATCAGTTCATAGGACTCAATGCTTGCCACCCTGTCATTGTCTCTTTGTAGCAATCTGACTGACATTGTTCCCTTTTCATCTCTCACTTTTATTCTTTCTCCCCCTTACTATCTTTTCCCCCATTAACCTCTTGCTGACGTCTGGATGTAGACAGTCTGGTGGGACTTAAAAGTGAAGCGAAGGATGAAAAACAGGAATATAAAGACACAGGGGTTAGAGACAGGGTTTACAGGGGATAGAATGCAAAATAAGTAAGCATACACCCGTTGCTTTGTTTATGAAAACCTAAATGTGGTGGCAAAATAGGTTGCGTTCACACTTAGGTCAAGGGAACAATAAGAAGACCTCAGTGATGTACATTTGTCCCCTCTATCACATTTTAAGCATCATCAGCTCTGGTTTGTCGGGCACCTGGAAGCTGCCCAGTACAATCAGTCTTCTGCTGCTGGGCAGGGAGCATGTCCACTGTAGCTGTCACGGTTAAGTGCCCTGCTCAATTTCACAGCCACACTGAGGAATCAAGCTGCTAACTTTGCTGTCACAGACCCATTTCTTTAACCTCACTGTAGGGTGACTGCTGTCTCCTCTGTTAGTAACTAATGATTGATGGTAAACAACTATGAATACATGTTGACTGAATCACCCAATATCACTTAATTAGGACAGCACAGGACTTTAATAGGCCAAATATCTTATTTAGGAATCTTGATTCATAACATACTAAGTTGCTCTTCTTTTTTTCCTTTCCCAAATTGCCTGTTTCATAAAAGAAAAAAATCCTCTGTCTTGCAGTATGTTTTCATGCAACACAGTCTCTTAAAAAATAATGTTCTCATACAGCTAAACATCATTCTCAATTGCATTTTAGGGGGAAAACACATTTCTGATCCACCAAAACTACTTGGTTAAAGTTAGAGAAAGATTAGGTGTAGGCATAAAAGCCACTTGGTTAGGGTTAGGGAAAGGTTAGGATTGGGCAGCAAAACCACTTGGTAAAGGTAATGTAAAGTAACGTATGCAACGTTTGCAAAAAAAGTGGACACCACTGTTGCTGGATTTGAACTCGGGTCTCTTGGGTGAAAGTCGGTTGCTTGACCCATCCTACATGCTCCCTTCCTTCTCGTCAGGAGTTCAGACTAAATGATGACAAACATTCTTGTGATATGTTGCACACAAACGTAATCCACAACAAAATACATTCCCCTCAAAATGTGATTGAGAATGCAGTGTAGTTGTATGAGAGTATAATTTTTTGTAGACACGGTTGTTTCATGAATAAGTCAAGGCACACTGGGCTGATAACATTAAATGTGTCTTTGGAATCCACACTTGGCCCTTTGTTTGCTGACATGCTGGTTTGACGGTGAAACAAACAAAAGATTTAATTTGGATGATGAATTGCGTTGCATTCATCACAGTGACATAAACTATGGAATCTCTGACTTGTTTCATGTTGTTATGGTAGCATAACTGTGAGAAAGGGAGATTTTTTTTTTCTCATCCATTGTCACATTGGCTAATTGACTGCAGAATTCATCAACCACTTTAACAAGTTCACCAGGCAGCTGGGGCTTTAGTCTAGCAAAATGAGCAAGGAACAATGGATGACAACCTGCCAAAGTAGCTAGTAGAGTCAGTGTATTTGCCAGCTACTGTCAAAGTTCATCATCATTTGTCTGGTGGCTGTTGTTAATTTCCTTTTCACTTACCATCATTCATTAAAAATGTACATTCTGTGTGTATGCTGCCAGTGAAATCTGACTTTAATCATCCTCATGATTAAATCAAGGTTATAGCTGTGTTGTAAACATGTTTAATACACATGCTTGATAACCATCATTTTCGCCTCTTTCCCAGCATGTTCATTCATGTTGACATCCTGGAGTTTCCGTGGTGATATGGTACTTGAGCAGTAGTTGCTGCGGCACACCCAGGAGTAAAAAAAACTATATAGCAGCACACCATATCTGGATTTAAATGCCATTCAGATGCTGTAGATGACATACATAGATCAGTGGGTGAAATAAAGCCTGACACTAATACAAAGAGAAGTGAGTAGAGCCGTATGATCGGATAGTGGAGAGGCAGCAGGTTGGTGTCGTGGTTAAAAAGACCATCCTGCAGTCATGAAGTCACAGATTTGATTTCCACAGCATCCAGTGTGTGTCCTGCCAAAGTGCTTGTTAGCAAGATATTTAACCCCTATCTGCTTTGCCATTTTAAGTCATCTTGAGAGTGGTGGGGATTAAGGAAATAGCATGAAGAATCTTGGTCATTATCATTACTGCAAATTTGAACAAAAGTTCAGGCAGAGAGTGGATATCAGGAGAGAAAAAGGTGGACGGGGAATGCAGTTCAAGAAAGGACAAAAGAAAGAAGGTGACAGAAATAGCATGGACAACAGGGAGTGAAAAGAAGTGCAATATGGGGAATTCAAGGAAAATTAATGAGAGAAGTAAAGAGAGTGGGAAGAAACACAATGAGGCACCAGACGGGCACTACAGCACAGAAATTACAATGATAATACTTGGTCTCAACTCTGTTACAAACATTTGTGTTCATAAGGCATTATCTTGGAACAAAAAGACTGCCATATATTTTGCCATATTTCACAATGTTATATGTACGAGCTGCTGCAACTAGTAGAAGTTCACAGGCAAATACAGAACTAGCTACACTCTTCCTTGAGTTGACCAAAGGGAAGAACCTGGCAAGATCCATGGTTGTCGCTCCAGTTTTTGTATTCACTTATTTTAAATAATTGTAATAGCTTGGACTGTCAATGCCCATCAAGGTACTAGTGTTGGAAATGTCCATTACAAATAATAGGGGACAAAATGTCTATACCTACTGAATGCTTTTGAGCCAAAGTGGTCATTCTTGATCAAAATTTGTCCTGTGTAAAAATGACTCATACACAGTATACATGTGGCATTCCTCCCCCCAAAAAATGTCTTTCTATAAAACAAACATTGGCAGCGTCATGACAAGTTTTTTGTCTTGAAAACTGTTTTGAAGTGAATACACAGGCTCAGACATTTTTTTGTATGGCAGTCAATGTTCACATAAGCATCACACACACAACTCACAACAGTAACCTTAGCATGCTTAGCTTAGCTAACCTGAACCAGAGACAACATGCTGCTAACACCTACTGGAGGATGCTAATAGACAAAGGACGGCTGGTCAACGAAATTCTTCGGTTGAAATGGGCCAACTGGGCTCATTGCTTGGTCACTCTCTCTTTTGCTCTTCCTTGTTTCCTCCGTCAACGTTTTCCTTGGGTTTCTTGGGCTCTGCCATGATTTGTGCACTGAGGACACTGAGCTAGCTGGACACAGTTGCTGCTGGTGACATAGTGCCATAAAGCGCTACGCATGTCTCCAACCCAGTGCCCCAATCTGCCATAATGCAGGAACTGGCTTTCAGGCTGCAGAGTGGCAATGACAGAGACACCATTCTATTCATCACATGTCAGTGTAGCATTAAAATGATGTTGAAGCTGTTATTTTAAAGCAAAAATGTGACATAGTGTTTATTTAAGGCATGTTCACACATACAGTTGTTATGAAGCATTTCTGGTAATATAACTAGTACTTGAGCCCTAAAATTGCTTGTAACTGATTAGCCAGCATTTTGATACCGGATGCCATTCACAAATGACCTCTGTGCCAGCAAATTAATGAATTGAACTCTTCATGTGCAATGCAAAGTCCTTCATCTGGTAAAACGTGGGCACAGCTTATCACTTCTCGAACTTCATTCCTACCACAAAGCATTTTGTCATGAGCAGGAAAACTTCAGGAGCATCAGAGTTCAATAAAGATAGAGGGAACAATAAATCCAAACCTAAACGATCAAATCTGCAAGGATGAATGGAAGAAAATGTCCAAGTCCAGATGTGTCATTCTGATAGACGTTTATCAGAGAAGACCTGAAGCTGTAACTGGCTCTTGTATGCTCAGGGCATTAAATACTTACTTCAGTAAGATATTTCTGCATTTCAGTTTCAGTAACTTTCTGTATTTTCTGAGTATTTTGTGCAGATTGTTTGCAAAACTCTCACTCTATTTTGAATTCATGGTTGAATACTTTCTGAGAGCTCTGGTTGTGCTTTGGTTTAAATGTAAATGCTGTGACCTACTAATGATCTAAGTATAGCAAGTTAATTATGATGTCTGGAGGAGGTGGGCAGGGATCAGGCAGGAGCAAAATGACAGCTGTACACTCAGACCTCAGTAGGGGAGCAGATAGAAGCAGGGATGGAGCCGAGAAGAAAAGCGAGGAGGGGGCGGGGAGGGGGGATAAAGTATAGGGGCAGTGCTTTCAAATGAGGGCAGCGGGAGAGTAATGGAGAGGTGGGAAATGAAAAAAAACACTAGAGAAGAAAAGGTAGTCCTGCCATTGGCATATGGGGAAGGGAAGAAGGAGGGGGTGAATGCAGGTGTAGGTAAATGAGTTTGAAAGAGAAGGTTTCACTGGCGAGGAGAAGTAGGGCAGCAGCAGGTGCAAGAGGAGAAGGTAGCAAGTTGATAGCTTCACTTAGATCTCAGGAGTACAGATACACTGAAAGATAGAGAAGAAGAGAATATGGGGAAATAGGATTCAATTATGTGATAGGACTTTCGCAGTATCCAGGTTTAAGTAAACTGATGGGGGTTTTCAAGAGGCAGCGTAGGCACACTTGGTAAGACCTGCAGCATGTTGCACTAGTTATATTCTCATTCTAACATAGGCCAGTTCATAGGCCAAAGTCTCACTAAGTCCCAGTTTATGCATTACAAAAATTTCAATGGTTGCAGCAACTGAAATAGTTTCAACATATACTTAAGTTTTAACTTAAAACTTGCATTAGCTTTCCACCAGGTGTGTTGTCCTCCAAAATATAGACATTGGCATGGTGCGTCAGTTTGACAGGTGGGAAAACTTGCTGCCTGAGGATCAAATGCAGCCCGTTTTATGTCTGCAGCGCATCCTCTGTGACAGATCGCATCCTTTTGATCCAGCTTAGATTTATACTTGTGCTTTTGTTTTGCCTGAGCAGATACTCAAAAAATCATAGATCTTCTGACAACTTGCAACAGGTTGCAGACAGAAATGGTGTCCTCAACCCTTCTCTTCAAGCATTTATGGCTGTAAGACATTTTGTGCCTGGATCATTTCTTGGTTGGAGACTCCACTCAAGCGCATACATCTACTGCACATAGAGCAATAAGAATATGGGTAAACTGTCTACAGAGAAGTGCACAGCTTTTAGCTCCTCTGTTAAAAGTGGTGAAACCGGTTTATGTTTTTATCGCTTATATTATCTTTGCTCAACAAAAAATGATTCCTTATAATATATCCTTATCATCACTATACTTAGTACTCTATAATTTCCCTTTTTGTTTGACATTTAGAGTTTTAAAATCGTTTTTCATGTCACTTAAAATATTTTAGTTGCTATCTTGGGTTATGAGATATTTTGTGGTTCACTGTGACAGGTGAAAGCATTGCTGTCTTTGACGATGTGTAAGTTAGTGGCACCTTAAAGTTCTGCTAGTTAAGATGTAACTTGAGTCTCCAGGGTGCAACCAAACAAAGATATAGCTTTAGTGTCAAATCTAAGTGGCTCCAACATGGCAGTTAGTGTGTACTTTCCACCCTGACTTACTTACTTTCTTCATTATGTATTGAATACCATGACTGTCAGCTTTGTTTTCTCATACTAGCTGCAGTTAACTAATTGGATGTACAAACATGTGCAAACATGTACAAACATAAGCTAAGGTACGGCATTATTGGTTTGGAGTATAAGATTTCCTGCAACCCTGATTAGGATGGATGGATGGGACATTAACCCATGTCTTTGCTAGCTAACATCATGACTAACCCTGCCTAACCAGGTCACCAAAAGTGGGTATATAACATAAGACAAATGGCTTATAGCTAATAAAATGAAATACAACCAGCCCTTTTATGACAATTGTGACACAAGCTATTCAGCACTTTGTGATGTTGAGTGTATATCCTGGTACTACACATCCTCTGTGTTCTCATGCTAGTACATATTTGGCCTGTTATACCTGCCACCGCTAGTGTTCCCTCATTTCATAGCAGTGAGGGCAGAAAAAACAGTTGCTTCATGTTCCTATTAGTTCGCCATTCAGAGCCAGCGTGTACCCTGGTGTGTGTTTTTAAATGTAGTTTAATCCACAAGTCAAAACCAGTGTACTGGTAATGAAGCTATCAAGTGTGCTATCAAGAATACACATTTATCATGTGTATTCTTGATTGTTTACATGTGACATACCCTAGCATACAACTTAGAATGCTTCAGCTATCTCATGAAGAACAGTGTCTATGGCATCTCTGGTCTTTCAAACTTTCTGCATTTCTGAAAAAAAAATGTGAGTGAGTTTAGTGTGCCATCTGGGGAAAATAAAGCCCATTCAGTCCCAGTTTCCCTGGGCTTAAACAAATAAACCTGCATTATATGTGAAATTTGCATTCCAATTCTTTGCTGTGATTTTCTACTCTTTGGATGTCTTTTGATTGTCTTTTTGCAAAGCAGACCCATCTGGCAGCCAAAGCAGCTTAAAACATGTGTGAAAAAATACTGTTTTGTTCAAGTCTGGCATTGACAAAGGTGCAGCTATTGATGGAAGCTGTTGTCTCCTAATTGATTCTCAGAGAGTTCAGAGACAAAGAGATTAAGTCCACCAACAGCCATGTGTCTTGTCAAAGTAGAACATTCAACAACATGCTCACACACTGTGTGTCGCTTTGCCTAATGGTGTCAGCAAATGTCTTAAATGTCAATGCAGAATGAAAGTGCAAAGAGCAAATGAGAGCAACAGAAAAAAAGGCTGACAGAAAGTAGCGGAGGAGGTGGCACATTTACAGCTTTGCATATAGCGGGAGACAACATGAACGCTCAACACTGAATGTAAGAGGGTGGGTGTTGGGGAAATAGATCCAGAAACGCTGAAAGAAGAATAACAGCGGAAAAATGAAACAGTGGATTCTGAAAGCAGAGGGTAGGAAGACGCGAGAGGAGGAAAGAAGGAGAAGAAATGAGAACTGATAAGAGAATGGGGAGCGGAGGAGGTCGAGCAGAGGGGTTTCAAGGTTATAGCTAATGACAAGACTGGAAGACAAATGAAACAATGAAGTCTTGAGGTGGAGAAGAAGCAAGAGGAGAAGAGAGAGTTCAGAGGAAAAAGAAAGGTTGGGTCAGTATTGTGGGTCAGTATTCCCTCTAAGCCAGCTGCACCCGTATGAGCGCTCCCTATAAGTGCAAAAGAAAAGATAGAGGTGGCAAAATAGTGAGGAGTAGAGGCTGTGGTGGTATGGGCAGAGCTGACAAAATGCCCTGAGGAAAACATTAACATTGAACTCTGCAGAAAGAGAAGAGACAAGAGGAAAAGGGATATATTATTTGTGTTTTTGTTACATGCCAAGGGACCACGGCTGTAAATTAGCATTCCTGCTAACTCCTGCATGTTTACATCTCATATTTTACACCAATGTTCATCAATTTTCTCTATCCCTATCAAATGAATAAATAAAACACAAACATACCATGTAGAACTGCTGCAAAACAATAGCAATTTTAAAAGAAATTTTAACTTATTTCAAGATTTCTCACTGCATTGACAGGTAATTTGGGTGGTTTTCATGCATTATGAAAGAAGAAATATCTTTGAAGAAGGAATATGATTTGAACCTGCACTAAGGGATTTCAGGATCTATTAACAACCCTGAAACCAACCTGTTCCTTTTGTACCCCTAACTATATAAGTCAATACCAAGTTGCCAAGCCATTTTGCTGTTTTTCCACCTCTTTTATATATGTTGTCAAAATCCAGGCCAGAAGCTCTGCCCACTCCTCCCCCTACAGTATAAATCCAGCACTTTCCCCTTGCCACTTCAGCTTCATTCAATGTGTCTCTGAAACGTTGCATTCTGGAGATAAACGCGTCCAAATTTCACATCAGTCACGTGAGTGCGTGTCGCTGTAATAAGCACTGCAGCGACAGAAAAAGTCCAATCAAAGTAGTTGTTTACCTTGTCGCTGAAAGTCTGCAGCTTCACCACATTTTCAAACTTTTTCTAATATAAATCAGTTACATTGTCACAATAATGAAAGCAATTCTTGAAACCTTATGGATGGCCCTTCAGCACAGCAACACACTTTTGCACTTTTAGGGTTAGTATTTAAAATCAGGTTCGGTAAATTGGAATACAAAACCTAATCACCTTGTTAAGCTTGTAATTTTTTTTCCTTCCGAGTGCACAGATGTGAAGTTTCAGCTCTGCCACAGGTTGACAGCTAGCACAGTACAGCTGAAATGTGACAGAGAAAGGGAGGCGGGATGGCAAAAGAGGAGGAGAGGTGGTGTAGAGGTGGAAGACAGGGGGTTTGAAGGAGAAGACAAGAAGAGGAGGAGGTGGGAGGTGGCAGATACAGGTGATGATAGGTTGGTGACAGCATGCTGTGTGTACAGGGCAAAGAGAGGCAGGGAGGGGAGGAGGTTAGGAGAGAGGAAATCAGAATGGAGGCATCTGGAGGGCTGAAGTCACGAGTGTGGGATTGGAGGAGAAAAGAAAGATAGGGGAGGGAGTAAGGGAGAAAAGCGTGTTTGGATGCAAGTGGTAGAAGATCAGGGTTAAAAACAGGAAAGAAGGTAATAGTGAGGGGGAGTGGGAAAACATGAAGATGCCAAGATGAGACAACAGGAGTGTGTTTTTTTTTTTCAACACAAATCACAGATAGATGGAGAATGAATTGAGCTAATCAATGGAGGACATCTACAGGTGATAGTGTTACTCAAAGTTGCAAGCTTTCAGGTCCCACAATACATTGGGACTATAAATAGTTGGCAATATCCAAGGTAACTGCAGAGTAGAAATATTGACTAGCATGTTACCAGCCTCTTTTCTTGCCTGCCAGTCACCCTCACCATCCGTTGACAGTGGCAATAGGCACAAACATAAAAGTGGACATGGCTCGCACCAGTTGAGCAGAGACACTGAGGAGCACTACAGAGGTAACAGCTGGCACTGGAGCAGAATCCAAACTGTGCCCAAAATAACTTGGTTTTGTCTTCCTTCCAGCCGACCAGCGAGGAAGACCTCTGCCCCATCTGCTACGCACACTCCATCTCTGCCATCTTCAAGCCCTGCTCCCACAAGTCCTGCAAGTGAGTCAACACACACACACACACACACACACACACAAACACACTGGGCTCTAACCAGCTCAGAATTCCCTCAGTAGAAGCAGATTCAACCTTTTAATGTGGCAATTTTACTGTTCATAGTGTTATTTTTTATTTATTGTCTTTCTGGAAATCAAAAAATGCATTGGCACATGTTTCTGTTGATTGAACACATTAATAATAACCAAAGCAATCATAATCAATCATAGTCAAATGCAAGAGAGTCACACAGCATTATCAGGGCGTTTAAAGCCCATAAAATTCATTAAGACAGCTGCACAAAGATTTTAATGGCCATCCATTTTGAATTATCATGGGGTTTTATTTGAGTAAGGAGACAGAATAATGAGACGGCACACAGGCATGTCTGGTTCAGTGAAGCTTTTATGATTATGAAGATGATGATGACGATGATGATTTTGCAATTTACTTCTTTATTTTTTCAAATTAAGAAATGTAAACAAAACAGCTAAGGCCTTACACTGACACACAAGTACATTTTCAACAATAGTTATCCTGTTGAACTACCATAAAGATGTTGTAGGAATACTATATGCAGCAGTGTGTCTGCATACACCTCTCAATCTGTCAACTAACACCACATTGCTCATTATCACTTTGATTGTTAATGTGCATTTCAGCAGAAATAGGCTACAGATGATCTATTTTGCAGCCTTGCAGTGCACACTGACTCTGCACAGACATATAAAAGAAAGAAACAAAACAAACGCCCCATCCATATGTCTCAGCTGATTGCAGGGTGTCTATGATAGATTATTCAAATCATGGAGGCCCTAAAAGAAAACACATAAATGTGCACATGCATCATTTCTGCCATTTTCCCGCCACATCACTCAGAGAATTTAACTCTAGAAAACATGGAGAAAATGCTTTTGAATTCACTATTAAGCATGTAGATTAACACAGCACTACCCCACCAAAGTATTAATTTCAGTTTTCATTTGACACAAGAGACATTCCTGCTCAATCAAGCCTCGTTTTAGCACCAGTTACTTAAAACATGTTGCCCATCTGTATTCTCTTGACACACTATTGTCAGACAAAATGTGATCTTTCACTGGAGTATTTTCTTTTTTGGGTTTCACTCTTTAAAAAGGTGATCTTGATGTCAGAAGGTTTTCTAAACGTAGGACTACAATGTGTTGTGTCACCCCAATCCCAACTCCTGTCTGAAAGTACTTAACACGCCTGACCCGATGGTAATGTTGACATTTTAGCAATTAACATCACAGGTAAATAGCTTAGGGTTATCACAATGCATGGTTGTAGGAAATGCACAAAATGTCAGACATAGCCAGCATCTCCACATTCAAATTTTTACTGATGAGGTTCGTTAATTGAAGGCACTGGGGGGAAATAATAAGTTTTGTCTGTGTCAGTTCCCTGCAGACAACTTTTGTGTGTGTTTAGATTCAGTTTCACATAACAAAGGTTGAAACTCTTATGTTGAAAATGCTTTGGGAAAGTTTTGGGAGAAGTAAACATCTGAACACCTTAATCTTGGTGATCCACTGCCGGTGAAGCTCCCACATGCCAGATCACTGGCAGCCTTATCACTTCTTGCCTCCTCAGAGCACATTTAATAAATTGAAATGTCCTTAAAGATGGCAAGAAGAGATCAATTTCCAGATCATGAGCTCGAGGACGGAGGAGTGACAAGCTGAGGACATAAGGGATTTAGATCCAACTCCAGTGTCTTGCTCAAGGCAGGGTAGATGCTTTCTGTCTACGGGGGCTTGAACTCGTGTCTTCCAGATGAAGGACAGTCTCCCTGCTCTACATGCCACTCTACAGTTTTTGAAGCAGTATTGAATTTTAATTTCCAAAGCCAGTTTTTCAACCCAATGCCCTGCCTTAGTGACATAGCTGGTTATGTGTCATTGTTGAAGAATCACCTACATTACACATTATACATTATACAGCATCACTCACTCCTTGGACGCTGCTACCTTGAGCCTCGGAGCTGACTGTGCTCCATTCCCCGATGGCATCATCGATCCAAACCGACTGACACACCAGTAGATGGATAGCTGCAGGGGTCCCTGATTTTCTTTCTTTATCAAAAGCAGTCCTTGAAAAGGGACTACACACACAAAACATGCACATATTCACAGACACATATGCATAACAGCACATGTGCTAGGATTTAATACAGTATGTCACGTTGTCCTGGGCTATATTTCAGGATTTCTGAGAGGGCCATGGAGTGCGATTGGTAGAGGCCAGAGACCTGCACAGGTCCTCTGTTACAAGCCAAACCCGCAAAACTCAACACTGCACCTGACCCGTTTTCCACAATTTTCTCTAAATCAGTTCTGGACCAGACCCAACCCGTTAATGCAAGATCTGCAACCCGACCCATACCGCTGTCAAACACGTCGCTGCACATTCTGTTTAAAAAGGTTATTTTTAACTTCAGTTTGGCTAAACAGCAAGGCCACTGATGATGTCATTCTCACCATCTATAATTACATTTCTCCTGCATATCTGAGGATGTGATGCTATCAGTCTAATGTTCACCTCTTCATCCATACTGATGATGATTCATGTGTGGCTTTGATTGATTTCAGTCCCAGCGACTTCCCCTCATTTTATTTTATTTTTTTTACCTACCCAAATGCTATTCAAGGAGGTAGCTTATCACAGTTTTATAAAATCATAGGCATGGAATGTTGATGGGAAAACCTTTTTTTATGGATCTAGACATGTCTGTGGATCTGGACCTGTTCAATGACTTTTATTGTCACACAGTCACTAAAATGATTTTATAATGATTGTAATTATTCTTATTGATTTTTAATGGAATATACTGTATATGAGTTTTTTGGCGCTTTTATGGACAGTTCAGCTTTTATGACCTGCTAGTATTTCAGATCATAAGAATAAGTGGTATTAGTGTCAGCACTTGTTTAATCAGCAAAATAATAGATTTACCAAAAGAGTTTGCAAGAAATATTTTTTCTTGTGGGCCCTGACACATTATAAAGATGAATAGGTGGCCTTTGGGGTGGAAAAGGTTGAGGATCCCTGCTGTATTTATATATAGATTTGTATGTGTGTGTGTGTGTGTGTGTGTGTGTGTGTGTGTGTGGTATTGTATGAGTCAGCTGTTTGATAATTGCTGATCGTGGCCAAGCCTTCCCCAACACTGCAGGGAGCAGACCTCGGTGAAATTCATATTTCAATACATATTTCATGTTATCCCTGAGGTGCGCTTGATTTAGCTTCGCTGGCACGCCAGCTCAGCAGTTGTATGGATTATTCCACTGCTGATTGAAAGACCTGTCATGTGGTCTTGAGCAAACCATACTGACCCGAGCTGGTGCTAATCACATCTTGGACCCGCGCAGGCTTTTTTCCCCCTCCCATCTTTCATTCCCTGTCCCTTTATTATTTAACTTTATCCCTCTCCATCTTCCTTCCACAGAGCCTGTATCAACCAGCACCTGATGAACAACAAGGACTGTTTCTTCTGCAAGGCCACCATCACCGGGGTTGAGGACTACAGCAAGCCGGCTGGCTCCTAACACACTGCTACGGGACACACACACACACATGCGCACACATACACACAAGCAAATTTCACTTATATAACATGCATCCACCTCAGAACTCTCATGCACAAGACTGGCATGTACAGGCGCATACTAGGACATACATTGACACCCACATATAGTGAGTGAGTCATGAAGACCATAAAGGAAACATAATAAAAGGAAGGCCTGTGCCTGTGGAAAGAGCTGGTATTTGCAAACACACACACACACACACACACACACATTATCTCACAGACCCATCCCAAGCTCAAAGCCCATCCCAAAAACATATCGGTTGACCCAAAGAATTGAGAGGTTGTTAGTGTGTGGGCATGCATTTTCTCCAATGCTCAAATTCTCTATCGCCAACACACCTTCATCTCCAGGACTTCCTCTCCTCTCCGCCTCTCACTGAAGAGAGGGGTGAACCAATGGAAGAAGGAAATCGAGGAACGAATCCGAGAATTTCCAGCTTCATGAAAGTGTTTCTGGCTGCTGTCATGTTACCATCTCAACGTCTGGCTTGTGATTACAGCTAAGCACCAGCCAGGCAGGCAGACCTGGACTTTTACATCAGGATGGACTGTGGGGTCATTCAAAGTGGAAGAAATTGATGCCATGCATAGGAGATGTGGCAGAATTGTTCATATTCTGGTTGTTTTCTTAGAAGTCCATATAAATAATAAGTTACCGCAGCCACATATCACACATAAAAGATGCAGAGGTGGTTTGAGTGTGTGGGGACTTTGTGTCATATCTTAAAAAGTAATTGTGTGAGAAACAGTAAAATATTTCTATGAATGTGTGTGTATGTGCAAGACTATAATCATGTATTTGAGTGTGTTAAGGTAAAACGCAGAATGTGGCTCAGAAAAGGAAAAGTTTTGACATATACTGCTAGAACCTTGAGAGGGTATATCATGACTTGTGTGCTTAGAGAGAACCAGACATGAACAAAATTGAGTAAAAGTTTTTTTTTTTTTTTTTTTTTTTTTAAATGGACCTCAACATATTGAAACTGAGGTCAAACAGTTGTCCGCCGCACACTGAAGCTATTCACACCAGGTTCTCAGTCTTTGCTTATCTTTTTAAATATTAATCTGACTTGCTAAAAAATACATTGGTGCCAAGGTCCAGTCATTTGATGACTGTCAGAGGCTTGAATCAATGCTAAGAGCAGGTAAACACACAGCTACCCAAACTACTTCAAGTGTCTGAGAGCAATTTTGAAATATATCTTTGTTTCTACTGTGAATGTGTGTAACATAATATGATAATGTATCTCCTGTTAGCCATGGCATGTCCCCATTATTTGTTTTTTTTTTTTTGTTTTCCAGAGTCATATATAGCCTGAGGAATCCAAAATCATGTACAGGTCCAACATAACCAAAGACTTCATCACTGGTTTCTGTCATACATCTGAAAAATTTCAGTTAGTCTGTGAGAGTGTTAACACAACAGCTGAACGTACATGCCACTGAATCAGGATTGGGGTAATTTAATTTAATTTTTAGTTTTATTTAACTACTAGACTTGTTCCCAGTACCTTATTTTATTTTATTTTATTTTATTTAACTACCAGACTTTTTCCCAGTCCTTTATTTTATTTTACTTTATTTTATGTTAACTTCCAGATGAATTCCCA
>OMLB01034481.1:0-15000 GCA_900302555.1 Myripristis jacobus | reverse complement strand
CCCTCTAAAAATCTTTAATTTAGTCTAAAAATTGCAAGCAAGGAGTCTCATTGTAGCACTCAGGTTCTCAGAGTAACTAAGAATGGACAAGAACTTTTATCTTAGTGAGGAGGTGCTGGCCCTGTTGCTTGGTAATGACACTCTTTTATAGCCCTTTCTGACTACCGAGGTTAACCCAGAACTTTGCTTAAATTGGGACTTTTCACAACCTGTGAAGATCATGGACTGCCTTTTATTTCTGTTTCCACTGTATAAACTATAAAGGGTATAAAGTGCCTCAAAAAGATTAAGAAAAAATGAAGATATTTCTGATGAGGAAAAGTGAAGTATAATCATAGATCCTGGGACAAAGCTCTATCATCTGTCTGTGGGTCTCCATGAAAGACAAAGGCAACTCTGCATTTGCTCGCAAACCCTCAAACACTGAAACAACCTCCCAGGAGTCATCTGACTGAGTGACTACCTCACTGAAAACTTACACACTTATGTTTCCTATTTTAGGATGCATTGGTATTTATAAAATTTTTCCTGTTGTTTAAATTTCTACCTTGATTGGACTGTGAAGCATTTTAACTTGAATTCTGAGAGTGCCGGGCTTTACACCAAACATCTGATTATAATCCGTACCTTATTGAAATAATGTAGGGATTGGATTGAACAGATGGATGATGTACAGGAATTTCACTACCATCACATAATATTCTCATACTGACAATATTACTGTCATGTCTGGCACAGTCAAGTGAGCAAGCGAACTGCAAGTCTTGTTTTTATCGCTGGTGTAGCCAGGGAACCGTAGTGTGCGACCTTGATGTCACATTCAGCCACTGCCCAGTCCTAAACACTTTTAAAGTTTTGTAGATCATTGGCTAAATATCCAATAACAGTTAAAATGGTCTATTGCACAGTTTTGCATAGTTTTTCATACACCTAATACAGTAGTGTTTTGGGTTTGGTTTGTTTTTTTGTTTTGGCTTCATGACTAGGAGATTGCATGATGGAAGCACATAACAGTGCCCCTCTCCATTTAGATTTCCATTCAGAATGAACTGAAAAGCTTGTGTTACTAACATTAGAAGCAGCCTTTAATGTGCGCAGGAGTGAAATCTAGGGCTGTCAAATTATTATTATCATTGAGTTAATCACAAGGTAGTCATGGTTAATCATGATTAATCACATATTTAAAATGTATCAAATTACTGTTTTCTGCTTCATGCTGCAATGTTGTCATATAAGAGAACACCAGCACTGGAGGAATCAACAAAGAGCTTTGCTTAACATTTGCTCAGATTAAATGAGTAAAATTAGTACCTGAACAGTCAATATTGCAATAGTGAATCACTGATTTAAATGAAATTGATTCAGAAACCTAAGTCTTCATCGGCTTTGAGATAAGAGATTATTTTTTCAGTTAAAAAAAATAAAAATAAAAATAGTCAAGGTGACAGGCAAACAGTCCACATGTGTGTCCTCTGCTGAATGAAACTTATGGGCCAAAAAAATATCTTTGCAGGGCTATTTTGAAAGTGATAACTTGCAATTCAACAAAAATAATTTGTCTATTTTGGGCACATTGCAGTCCAGTGGGGTTTATATGTGGATTCCCCGACTTGATCTATATGAAGTTTTTCAACTTGACACACTACCATCATGATCTCATGATGGTAGATAGATCAAAATTCAATATTAAATTAATTTGCATTATTTTTTCACATGCATTAACATGTAAGTAAGCTTTTCTGAACAAGGCCCTGAACACACTGGTTACCTCCACCTGTGTGTGATGGTGAACTCGCTGAACTGCTGCGGCTCACACACATGTGGTGTCCACACAGACAGCAGTGCTGCCGTCGCCTTGCTACTGATCACATCTTTTTACATTGAGTTTGCCTTTGATAATGGCCAATGCCTTTTTTTTAATATAGAGAGTGAGACAGAGAGAGCGAGAATGGGAAAACTACGGCCTGATGTTCTGTTAACTTATTAAAGTCCCCATGAAACGACTTTGCACAACTTTTACTTTCTGTAAAAATGAATATCTTAAATAGTGACATCATCAGTGTGTGTACGTTAACAGTTCAGCCAATAAAACCTTCACAAATCCTTATACATCCTCTCTCGTCCACCTATTCCATCAAATAAAATTGTGTTTAAAACCAAAGAAAGAAAGTTTAAAGAAAGTTTAAAAACCAAGAAAGTAAGAGATTTCATGGGGTCTCTGCTATGACTATATAGTACACATGTAGCCTCCACTTTCTCCTTTACTGACATGAGATTGCTAAAATTGTTAAAAAAAAAAATGTGTGTGTGTGTATATATATACACACACTGAAACTATACTGAATGGTGGTAGGTATGTAATGTTGCTGGTATGATGTCATTGAGACCATCAACATGATTTTCACTGTCTATTTTTGTGGAGAATCATGTGTCTCACGCTGAGAAAATAGGCTTGGCTATTTTTGCCTATTTAAGGCTGGTGCCTGAGACGTGCTGCTCATCAGGGCCGCGTGACTGCTCTAACCTGTTAAGATAGGCACCAAAATGTAAAAGCAAGAGGTTCTGTGACACACATGCACTGCTCAGGTAGGCAGTGTGCTCAGGGCCTAACCCTTGGCACATCAACATTATTGTGAAAACCAACCACTTTAAAAAGTGCACCCTCACTGCTCCAGCTGCCTCAGAGGACTGTGCCTCTTCCAGAAATAACCGGCAGATTTGATGAAGCAATCAAGCAGGCAGTGTGCCGGCGTAAATGTACTACTTGCATTTTCTCACTTCTTCTGTGTTGGCAAATAGAGTGACATTTGCTCTTATTAAATTCTGTGAAGTTATTCCAAACACATGCTAACATGTGCACACACCTGCAGTGTGTGACAGCGAGATTTTCTCACTTCGCATCAAAGTAGCCTGACGCTACCCATTTAGGCATCGTCGCAGCTGCTTTCCACGAAACGTCAGTTTGCACTTTCTTCGCCGCCATCCTTTGTCTGTTATCGCTCTCATCTCCATATCTTTCACCTTTTTTCTTCTTTGGACTCAAACAGACAGAATACAGAGAGGGGAATGTGGTTATCTGATGAATACACCTGCCAGTGCTTTAACAACCTTTGAAAGCTTTTGAGAGCCCCTTTGAGATTGTCTTGATGGCTTAGTTACCCCCACCCACCCCCAATGCACACACACACACACACACTTTGTTCTACTAGCCCTCATTAATTTCTGCCAGCGAATGAGAGCTCTTTCTATCTGCTAATGGCCATATGTCTATGAGAGATGTTCAAGAGCCTATCCCCTTCCAGATTAAGTCCCAGAGATGGAGGAAAATAGAGGGAAAAGCTTGTAAATATACGCCTTGTATTTACAGTGACAAATCTTGATGCATCTGCTGCCTTATTGTAAGTGCCATCTACTTTTTTTTTGGTGATGCTACACTTATTAATTTTAGACATACATCTGATCGGATTTGAGCTTATTTGCCCAAGAGCTGCAACGAGAGAGAGAAGGAGAGTGAGGCAGAGAAAGAAAAAAAAAAGAAACAATGAGAGCATTCACCAAAGGCATTTAAATTGACTGATCCATTTTAATTTCACTCCAGTTCCATTATGTTGTTGTTGATGTTGCTGAAGGGCCGCTGTGTCATTATCTTCCTCTTTTGTTTGTGGTGTTTCGAGAAGACATTGCCGTTGTTTATTTTCCACAAGAAGGCCTTTATGCTAATGCGACCTCTGCTAAAGACGATTTGCCGTCGATTTAACAGCATGTTAAAACCACAATCAGCATCAATCATGCGGAAGGAAGGAGGGGAGGGCGGGAAAGTTTGGTACTAAGTCATGGTAATCTCCAGAACACCTTATTATAAATTCATTAGGAGTGTATACATACACACATAGATACATTCTCTGTTCTCAAGGAGGTAAATAGTCTTACAACTGCTGATTTTTATAATTAAAATCGGAGACGATGAACAAAGCAGGATGAGTATGAATGTAATGCAAGTCATTTTAGAGGCAGTCAGTACAACAAGTACCTGTCTCTGTAGACAGATGTGTGTATACCCATGTGTGTATTTATGGGACTTCTGCACATTGGGAATTATTGGCACATTTACATTTCATAGCAGTGTTAATATTTTTTACCTTCTAATGTTCCTTGTGTATAAACCAGTGGTTCTCAACTGGTGGGTCACGGTCCAAAAGGGGACGGCAGGTCGATTTTGAGTGGCTCAAAAAAAAAAAGGTGAGGTGCAGATAACTGATAGGCAGATGCTACAGGCGCCATCATGCCAGAGGGCGCCAGGGAGTGAGTTTTTTTTTCTTCCCCATTCTATTCGAAAAAATTAGACAAGTGCCGCGGTCCCTCACTGCTCCTCGTGTGTTTTTGTTGTGTTTCAATACTTGAAGGAGAAACCAGTTGAGATACCAGTTGAGATACCAGTTATACCATTTGAGAGCAACTGGTATAAAGCTTTCATGCTTTTCTTCTATTGAAACCATCCTCTCTAAATGTCATGTACAAAAAGGATAATGTCCACAATAATATGTTTCAATCCTGACCCAGACCACAAGTAGTTTCCAGAGGTGGAGAAATTGATCTGACTGTCTGATGATAGATGATTAAGTGACGGCTAGCCAGCGTTAAGCACCGTTGGAGATTCACTGTGCGTCTGCGAGGATACATTAGATATCCTAATCCAGGTCAGAGCTGTCTGAGAGCCAGCCAGCACATTGTCTCTGCAGTGTGGTTCAGACCATAAAAACACTGTTTTACCGTCCATCTCTGGCCTCCACTGGCCACCGTTTTGTCTCCGAAGGAAGATTTATTTACGAACTCTGCTCCCTCTTGGCGGTAACGGATGTCTTTTGAGAGGTTTACTACTCTGTTAGTTCATTTGGCCCAAGACTGTTTCTATGCCGCTATAAACATTGCTCTAAAGGGAGCAGTGAAGCTGACCTCTGAAAAGCCCATAAAAAGATCTTTGGCTCTGATAATGTCACTGATATACAAGCGATTGTTGCTCCTGAATGGGCTCATCCAACGCTGTCTGTGGTAAAAGCTGTCTTTTACTCTTTAACTTTTTCTGTGTCTTCTCTATTGCTCTATCTCACTGCCTGGGGTCCGACATGTTGTTAATTATGTCTAATTCCTCCTCCCCTTTGTTTCTCCTTCAAGTATTGAAACACAAATCACGATGTATCACTAAATATTAGTGGTCAATAAAATCCTCTCTAGTTGTCTTTCTTCTGCTAGTTGCCGCCTGCGTTGCTCTATTCAGTTCCTACCTGACTGTAGAGCTGTACAAGTCTTTTTTGTTGTATGACAAACAAATGGCATGTGAATCCATTACTGACAAGTGTTGATTGGAGTGTGGCATTTCCTTTTATAAAGCTGAAATCGCTGCAACCTTAAGTGTTAAATGGTGTGGCTGCTGGCATAGTGCTGACACTGATATGTGTATATATATACACATATATACTGTATATATATACACATATATACTGTATATATATATATATATAGAGAGAGAGAGAGAGAGAGAGAGAGAGAGAGAGAGAGAGAGAGAGAGAGAGAGAGAGACTGATGATTTGTCTAAGATCATTTTCCATAGTACTTGTACTTGAAAACCTTCATAGAGTCGCATTACCAAACAAGGATGGTTTGGTATTGGTATCATGTATGAGGGGATGATCACTTTACACTGAGGCCCTGTTTTATTGAATCAAGTTAAAAGCCTCAGGTGCAGATATTCATCACACCTTTAGCCGCACCCACTCAGTGATGTCACAGCGGGCACTTTGCCATTGACACCTGATGAAAAATACCTCGCAAGGACTGATGCTTTAAAAGCTGCATGCTTCTTGCCAAGTCTCATTCTCACTGACTTTGTAATAGAGAAAAGCTTCCTGTATGGCCTCTTCCAAGAGGAAACCAAATGTTCTTGTCAAGGAGGTCCAGAGTTGTTTGAGAGAGAGAGTTGTTGTTTTTTTGTTTTGTATTTTTTTTTTAAGGTGAATTCATGTTTGTAGTGATGATGAAGGCGTGTAAAGTTGTGCATTGACATAGTGAAAAACATTGCTTCACATGATAATTACATTTAGTTACAGCTAACCCAGTAAGCATTTTTCAATTGAAAAGACATTTTAAAAGTGTCTATGGTCACCACTGAGAAGACGCTAAAAACAGGTTCAAAGGTGAGTGTTTTTGTAGACCTTGACTGAACGTTCACATTTAGACCATTTTTCACTGGGATTGCAATAGGCTAGTTATATTTTTTCAGTTGTTTAAATACACAATGAGCATTCAACAGCTGTACACCTTCAATATGTTGGAAAAAAAAGCAACCCTACATGGATTGCCGTTCAAGCCGCTGATGTTGCCAAGTACTACTCGCCTGATTTGGTAATCAAACCAGTGGTCCTTTGCACTGACACACTATACTCTAGTAAAATGGTCTTTCCACTGGAAAATAGTCCCTGGAGAAACTTTTGCTTTACACAGCCAATCATCAGTTCTTTGGTTTATGAATGCTGACAACTTTGTTAGCCGCAGAAACAGAACATTATAAGGTGGGTGTTTCAACCAAAATATCAAATTTTAAAATTAAGGGTTTGATTGATTATATGTTGTGAAGTCTTTCGCACCGCTACATGATTTACAAAATGGATGTTGCAGTGTAAAATGTCATTCAAAATCACTTGTATGGTCCTTTAAATTGTCACTCAAGAGATGTGGAGTTGAAAAAGTCCTGTGCAGTGTCCTGAAGAGCTTTCATGGAGCTATGTGAACTGAAATGGTATTGATCACATTTCTTTGAGTAGTACACGGGCAACCATCTTCAACATTACAAAAAATAATAAATAAATTAAAAAAATAGGCAAGTTCACAGATCCTCCTACCTAGATTGGTGGTGAATTAGCATTGTCTTGAAACTGGCAATGACTTCACCTTCATGGACTATGCAGCATCAAAAGTAACCAAAAATTGCAGCAGATACTGTTTTTCCTGCACAAGTTGAAACGATTTCTCATTAGTAACGAGATTCTGCAGCTCTTCTATAATTAAGCTGTACAGACTGCTATGATCTTGTTTTTGCGTGTTTGCTTACATGTGGTCAGGATTGCAAGGGAATCGAGCAGAAATCTCCACAACACCTCCATAGTGATCACATCTCAGATATGCTCCCAAGCATCCTTTATGGTTGCCTCCATCCATTTTATCAAAGTTTTTACATGATTCATAGGGTTAGATTGCTGCAGTGTAAAATCAGCACAACCTGCTTTAAACAGTTCTATATACCAGCTGCTATCATCATTTTCAGCAGTCAGCTCTTGGCTTTTTTGTTGGTGCATCATTTTGTTAGTTTGTTTTGATTTTGTTTTTATGATGTTCCAACCCCTCTCCCATTATTTCCACCCATTTTGTGGGGTGAGGTGTCGGGGGTGGCAGGGGATATTGAGGGGGAGATAAGAAGTCAACAAAAGATGCAGCTCAGCACTGTGTCAAGTTTCTCTAGACATAAATCTTTAATACACATTTTTAGGCACCCATTTATTATTTATTTATTTACAGTGCATAAGGGTTAGAACATTTTGATTGAAGCATATGATAGCCATTCCCATGTATAGTTATGTCTCATTTTTGAGTCACAAAGATTTGAAGCAAAGTTTTACCAGCTTTCAGAACACTTGACAAAAAACCAGGACACCACAACCATGAGGAACACCATAGAAAAATCCATGTTTTGATTTAGTGTCAAAAAACTTTTGACATTTGGAGATTTCTGTAAGAATTGCATTTTTTCAGTGATGTGTTAGCAAGCACTTCTGTCTGGAATTGCTCAAAAACTCCCATTTCCCCTTTAAAACCTGTAGGATTTTTGCCCCAAACTGCATGGTGGGCACATCTGCAAAGGGGAGAGCCGTGGGTGTCCATAGAAGCCATTTTAATTCATCTGGAGGTCAGAGGTCAGGGGACACCATTGAAAGTGGCAATGCCATCTTCCCCTCTCCAAACTTTAGCCTAACTTTGGAGTGTTGTTTACACCTCTTGCGGATGACCTAACATGACATGGATTCTTTAGGTCATCTAGGTTCATATGATACCAGTATCTTCACTCTAGTATCTTTATTCTCTCCATTATATCAGAAGTGGAGGACACTGACTGGCTGAAAGGTCAGTGTGAGTAAACTGATATATTTGTTTAACCCAAATCGAGTCAGAGGCTTAAAAACAGTGTGTCAGCTGAACATACCAGCAGCCCGGTGTACAGCCCTGTATTCCTGCTGCTGATGCCATTTTCAGCAGTCAGCCCTTGGCTTTTTGTTTGATTTGTTTGATTTTGTTTGATTTCTTTATTTTGTTTTTATGGTGTCAACAGTTACCGTTATATTTTATTATCTCATGAACCTCATATTTTAATCTTGTGTGTGCAAGACAGAGAGTAGTCATAGGCAGGCAAACAAGAAAAAGGCTTTCTCTTGTGGCCTGCTGGTCCACAGTTTTTGTACTGCTGTGAAGATGGATGTTTTGCACCCTGACCAAATGAGTTTCCTACTTTGGATAATGAAGTTATACTTGACTGGGCAAAAGTACTGAAGTTCGCGTACCTGCTGTCATGAGCCTGGTACCACTTGCACAGGATTTAATGAAGGCAGCTAGATTGGAATAGGCGTGCGTAATTGTACGGCAATTTCAAAATGCCCACCTACATCGTTCAAATTAGAGGCTACAGAAGAAAGACGCATACCTGTTTTGTCACCTTGAGATGGCTGTAGAGATTTAATAAACCAAGCAAGCAAGTCTGAAAAACCAGTGGAATATATTGATACCAGAGAGCACCTGGACAAAAATTACTTTTAAAATGTTTTTTTTAGAGTCGCATATTTGCAGCTGCTTATTTGAATGTGATACAGCACAGAGGAACACAGCAGAGGAGGAGGAGGCGGCAGCAGCAGTTGCTGCAGCCGGAGGACAAGCCTCACCGACCGGGGAAGCCTCTGTCCAGAGCAGCCTCGTCATAAACGACCGCTGGTTGTTCACTTCAAATAGAGCTGGGAGGAAGAGTGGGAACTGTTGTGCGGACAGAGACAGAGGAGGAATCACTGTGCTGCCATTAGTACCACTGTGCAAATTTATGATAAAATATTTCCCATTTACATTTGACTTTTCTTTTTTCATAATTTGCAATCACTTATGCTGGCCCTAAAGTGCTGCAATACATTTTCACTTGATCAAACCTGGCCAACAGTCTGAATCACAGGGTATTAACATGTTTTCAGTAGTGACAACTGTTATCAATTACATCAGTTTTTCTGCTTATATTTCTCTAATAAAAACAAAAAAAATAGTTGCACATTTAAAAATATAGTATATACTATAAAAATATTAAAATATGATATTTATACCATATTTTAGGCCTTATATATAATGTGAAACCAACTCATGTTAAAAAGGAAATGCAAGCAAAGAAAAAACTAAAGAGATAGTTAATGTAGATAGAGAGATAGATAGATTTAATTTAAATATTTATAAATATATAACATAATTTGCATCATGCAGTCTATTGTGGAAGTTATTCTTTAACCTTCCCCAATACAGACTCTGCCTTAGTCACATTTTAATGTGCATGTAAATGTGTGTGCTGATCTATCAAAGTGAAATAGACAAACATTACATGAGCTGGAAGCTGATAATTCCTTGATGCATTTTTTTTGTTTTACCTTAACGTATAATTTGATTAACGACTCTCAATCCATTAAACCTTATCAAAAGCCTTAATCAGGTAAACAAAGCTTTCCCCAAGAAAATATCAGTTTAATTAAACGGAATAAATCAATGTAATCGACTAAGTTCAAATAGCTGTGGCAAGCGCATGTAATCAGTTTGAAAACCAGTTTGTTAAGGGTAGCCCATGTGTGAATGAATTGGTGAAATGGTGCACAGAACGGGATGGAAATGATTGAACCGAAACAAGGGGACGATTTGCATCTTGTGCACTTGAACTAATACAGACAAAGAAATAAGATCCATGTGCACGTAGTCACATTTTGTGTCCTGTGCTAAATGATGGCTTCAGCATGGGATTTGCTTTCCCTCAGTGATTCCTTGGCTGTGCAGTGTACAGTTACTTTAAGCAGAAACAGAGAGAGGCAAAGACAAGGGAGAGAGACCCACTGCCCTCACTTCATCACAGGGTTAAGCTTCCTGTGTCCAGGTTAGGCTTTGCTACATGCCTAGTAAACACTCTGCTTTGCAAAGCCACCAGGCTCGTTGATCCCTAAATGCCATGTTGAGATTGAAATCAGGCCGCCAGTAGGAGAGATTAGGATGAGTACTTGAAGGCAAGGAGCACTGGGGGGAAAAGCAGATGCCTGTAAGAGAGATTCCTGAAATGTCAAGTTGTAAACACCGGCGAGGGCATGCAACCATGTGGACAGGGTGTGATAGAGAGAGTGCGAGGAGATAAAGTCAAGACAACATTTATTTGTAAAGCACATTCCATCCATACATAAGGGAATTGAATGTGGTGCACTTTATAAGGAATAATAAAGACAAAAAGAAAAAAAATCATCAAGAGATAAAAAAAAAAAAAATTCAGGTGCACACATGACACAGAGAAAATACACATATGCACATATATTACAAGATATAAGCATATTCGTTCAACACAGAAAAAATGCATATTGAGATATGATATGACAAAAAAAATACATCACATATGTGAAATATTCTTCTATACATATTTCATATACATCTCATGGAGACATTGTTCATGATACACAAATCATACATCACATGTACACATTTGCAGACACAGGAAGAAGTTAAAGGACCATACTAGTGATTTTGAATATTTGGCAAATTTTCTACAATCTACACACTTTCTACATTGCAACAAGCCATTTTGCAAATCATGTGGGCTTACTAAAGATTTCACAACATATAATTAAAACGGAAATTTTTGGTTTAAACACCCACCTTATATTGTTCTGCCTCTGCAGCTAACAAAGTCCTCAACAGTCATAAGCTACACAACTGATAATTGGATGTTAAAGGAAACATTTTCCTGGGGGCTTTGTTCCAAGACTGTATTACTCCATCCAAGTTGAAGTCATCAAAACACAACAATGCTGCTGCTTTTAGTAAAACTAATGTGGACGACTTTATTTCGGTGATGGAATACTGCTGTGAAACAAGTTTGAAGTCTCTGAAAGTTCATTTTCATATCATAGTGGAATGAATGGAAACCAACGGCTGGATAAAAGGGAGGAAAAATGACATGTGAGCGTTAAAATGCGGCTGCTTGCTTTGGGAAAAGATTAATAGAAAGGTAAAGAGCGCTACATACATTTTGTAGATATTGCACTAAACATGCCAAATCGCTGGTATGGTTCTGTAAAGTTAATGTGTTAAGAGGTTTGACTTGCAGCTCTTTGAAAAACTTGGGAGTTTTTGCTGCTGCACCATTTTTTTTATTTTATCAGAAGAGGAAGAACATGATGATGCTGATGATGATGCCGATAATGAAGAAAAGGGAAGGAGATAAACTTGCACTCACAAATTGCTTTGCAGACACTCCTACACCTGCTACCGGAAGCCTCCCTTTCCACCGCCACCTCCATCTGACTTCATTAGGCGAGCAACACCAACCTTAACACTTCAGCAGGCATGCGTTGGAGAGGGCTGCTAATCCTGGAGTGCAAATCAGAGATAACTCTCACTGCTTTCAGCTAATGAAGAGAGTGAGGGAGGCTGATGGAGAAATAGAGAGCGGGAGGGAGAGAAGAGAGGAGGGCTCTTCATTTTGAGGGTTTGAAAGTGTTGTTCCTGATTACGCCTGACGGCTAAGAGGGCCGGAGGTTTCAGAGTGCGACTGCTACTACTTTTGAAGTGAAGCTGAAGACGAGTTCTGACAGTTTGGTATCTCAAGGGTTTGTATATGAATATGCATTGCACCTAGAGGATCTGTAGTCTTGTATATGAGAACATTGGTGCTGTTGCTTCAACTGCAGACATGAAGTCAATACATCCGACTTGTTGTATCATGCTACTGTGTCATCTTGCTGTAGTTCACTGAGTATTGACAAGCAGCCTGTGTTGTTTTTGTTTGACAGTGAATGTGAGGATCATGTAGCATCAGCAAGGAGAATAGGATTGTTATTTTCCCCTGGTGGAATATCATGAATACTATTATCTAAGCGGGAAGACATGGGGCTTGGTGCTACCGTTTTGCCAATATGCATGTGGATAAGATGCCTACTGTCTCAATGCAGAGAAAAAGCTTTTATTTTTATTGTTTTTATACTTTTTATTATAGGAGGAGCGATGGGGAAGATCACGTTTTTGTCAGGAATGGAATTGAAAATAAGCGCCGGCTTCCATTTTTCCATTTGCAATAAGTTTCAGGCTGCATCTCGCCTATCCCGCCACCATCTCTGCAATGATATCTCATCCCTTGCATCTCCTCCACACCACGCTGCCTTTGATTTCAAGAGCTGAACTATTCTGCAACATTTGTTGATGTGGTTCTGCAAGTAAATGCTGCAGAATTGTGCTCCTCTTGGAATTGTTGCTCTTCGCTGACCACCGGGGGAGGAACCCGCCACCATCATCGGCTACTGCACACCACAGAGACCCAGAGAGTGTCATTAGCTCGTGCATATGCCTGCATACGCAAATACATAGACATACACATATGCATACAAGCACTTGCACACACATACTTACAGGTTAAGTAAAGGAGGAATGCCTTCAGACAGGGTAGGAGTCATACATGTACAAACAGAGCCAAGTGTGTGAGAAAGGCTACTGGATATGACAGGCATATTTGTAGTTATAAGCTGGCAAGACAAGGGTTCAACTCAAGCTGCAGATAGCCGATATTTTGTATGATCATTTTGATGCCAATATTTCAAACTTCAGTGTTTCCCCGAGAGTTTGATTCTTGTCAGGGTGGAAAAGTTTTTGAGACAGGATTCAAACCATCATGGGACACTAAAGCTCTCCACTGAAAGCCAGACAAATGAAATTCTTTTAGGAGGTTTATCAGCTTCTTAAAGCAGGGTGAGACAGGTTTCACTGCAGGTTTTACACACCGATGAGTAAAATCCTTCCACACCTCACTGGAACGATTCCATTGCCAAGTTATAGGATAAAAAAATAATAGCTGGGAAAACATATTGACTAGTCTGACCTCATATCAGAAGTGGATGACACCGACTTGTTGAAAGGCTAATGTGAGCAAACTGACATATTTGTTTAACCCAAACTGTGTGAGCCAGGCAGATGGACATATAGAGAAACAGGCAGGCAGGCAGAGTGTCAGACAGACAGACAGACAGACAGGTCTATTCCCCGTACATGATCCGCCTGCCAGTTTCCTTGGTGTCGTTCAGGTCCAGTGAGTAGTACCAGGCCTCACCATTCAATCTGCCGCCTCTGGGTCTCCGGGCTCGGCTCTGGGCTTTGGGCCCAGGGCTTGGAGATGTTCTGGATGACTTCCAGATCTCATTAACCTTGGGCCGAGGGCCCAGAATTAGATCAGAGCCCCACAGGCTACAGGGTCAGGATACTATTCTCTTATCCCCACAACTTCTTTCAAATATGTGTGCTTGTCCAAGTACTCATACACTGGCGTTGTCATATGTTACGGTTGAAAAGCTTCAATTTTGAGAAACTTCAGTTCAAGGCTTGCACAGTTTCTATAGGTATGGCAAAAACTCTCTTTTTCCCTTTTAAAACAACGTGGGTAAATTCAAAAACTCGTAGTGGTCCAGTTTTCCTAGTTTATGAAAAGCTGATATTTAAGAGATACATGTTTTTCACTTACATGCAAACATGCGACACATAGATTATACATATACACATATACAGACACATAAAGATTAAGGAACACATAAAGGAACAGGAATGCACCATGTAGTTGTGTGTGTGGAATATAGGCTTTATGCAGCTGCTGGACAGACTCCTGATGTTTTGAGACCAACAATTGGGACAACTGATGTGCACATTGGACAAAAAAACACCAGTCTGCATGATGTAAAGTGTGTTTTGTTCTATAGAGACAAAAGGAAAAATGTGCTCACAGTGGTAGTAAACTCCAGGTGAATTCAAGGTGCTCTTGAAGTTAAATAGATAATCAGCTAGAGAGGAGGAACCCCTTGGGCTTACTGCACATTTGATGTGCCACCTCTGATAGACAGAGAATAGACTCAATGCCCTCCACTTTCAGAGGGCTGTTGTTTGCATTATGGCAGTTATTAGAAAGGCATAGGGTAATCTACATGGTTGGTTCCTCTTTAGCTGATTATCTGTTCAAACAGCAGAGGTATAGTGCCTTATAGTGGGATTTTCCATGCCTGTCCTATTGACTTCAGTATTAGCAATGACAATATTCTTCCTACATTCCTTGTCATAGATAATATTACACACATACATAGATACATACAGTCTTGCCCCGCTGCCTCACTCTATTGTAATATTTTGTTTTGGCTCTCATATCCAATAGTCCAGTTCCAGACCATGTAATTTCTATCGAAAACCAAGTCTTTTTCCATCTGTATGAATCTGACGCCATGCTCATAGGGAATATAATAGAGGTCTCTATCATGTAATACCAATGTGGTGAGCTATTAAATAACGCCTTCGACTGAGCTGACACAGTGTTTGTCTGAATCATACAACTGTGCGCATGTAGCCACAGATTCTTAACAAGGAGGACATTGTTGTTGCATCAGCAGTGTTATTTATGGTTGATCTGCAGATTGTAACTTTAAGGCCATGCTCCTTTTTTTTCCATTTAAAATCTCCTCCCTCTCATTTGACAGCGTGTCTGATTCAGTTTACTTTGCTGTTTGTCAGTACTGTGGCTCCATCCTGGTGGTTTGTGTGTATGTGTGTGTGTGTGTGTGTGTGTGTGTGTATGTACCAGCATGTGCATGGTAACCTCCTTGCCATCATGTGTGTGTCCGTCTGCGGGTGATGCATGGTCAGCCACAGTAC
>OMLB01034480.1:19421-44447 GCA_900302555.1 Myripristis jacobus | reverse complement strand
CGGCGGGGGGATGGGTTCAGAGCCAGAGGAGCAGGAGAGGGAGGTGCCTTCATCACTACTACTGTGATCCTCACTGCTGGCACTGCTGAGCTGGCGAGGTATGAAGCCCATGTCCTGATCTTCATGGAAACTCATCTGGAGAGAGGAGAGATGCCCATCAGACCTCTTTCTCACATGCTTCAGCTCTAATTCTCTCCTATTCAAAAGTCTTTTACAAATCATTTCTTAACATCCCTGCTCATTATTTTGCTGTCTTACAATATACTTCTAAAGTCACAGGAATATTTCATTACATTCATTATCAAAGGACCACTTCTCTGACACTTGCACTCCAGTTATATAAGGAAATGTGGCTTATTCTACCTTTGCCTTTATTGAGAAAGGCCTTTTATGACATCATTAAATCAGTTTTTAAAATGTAAGAAAAATGTGTTGAATGAACCACCTGATCTAGAAACTTACCTTGAGTTCAAAATGTATCTCGACTTCTACATATCTATTTATATACAGGAACTGTATATACAAATACAAACCAGTGCAGTATGTGCAACTATTCCCATATCTGAAGACAAACGCCCTCACGACGTGCATGTTTTACTGCCTAATTTATCTAAACTAATTGAGGCAGCATAGCATTACACATACACCTCACAATTATACAGAAATAAGTAGATATAATTAGTGTCTGTTACATAACACTAAGTAGGTTAATCATTTTTTTACTTACAGGCACATCTCTTCTTCTGAAACCATGACAACCACCATGATAAATCTGTTCATGTGACACAAGTGTTCATTGTAGCATACATTAGAGTTGCTCTAATGTAAACATGCAACACTACAATTTAATTATGTCAGTCATGCTTTAAAATGAGCCTTTTTGGAATCTTCGAATAAACAAAAACATGAAGCTATTTAACATCAATGCACCGTTGCCACATTAATTTTGAGACCTTCGTATAAATACTGCAAACAATCAAACCAAAAAAGCTATTACCAAGCTTGGCAGCCTCTACTGGTGTCTACGCTGCATGTCACATCGTCTACCACAAGGGTGGATTTTGTGGAAAATCTTTTGTATTATTTTACAACACATAACAGTAATAGGCCACTGTTCTACCAGAGCAAAATGAACAAACATTTCCAGAGTCTCTGGCAATGGAAGAAGGTGAAAAAAATCACTTCAAACATGTTTATCCTCTTCACTGAAACCAAAGAAAAAACATGAAATTTGAAGCACCGTCTGTGCAGCAGGAAGGAACGTGAATTTTATGGAAAAATGTAGTCACCAGCAAAAAAACACTGGTGTGAGATAGGGGCTGCCAATCGTTTTGACTGTGGTCTCACTTGTTAACGGTAATTACACCAAGGTATCAATAATTAACCTGAAAATGATGTATTGATATTTATTGCACGGCTGTGTTGAATACTAAAACCTGATTGGTCAATGACATTCAGTCATCCAATATTTCTGCATAATGATAGTTCATACACCTGCTGCAGCCAAGAAATCAATACAACATGGCTATCAAATCACAAGATAACTTATGAACAGAACATTAAAAAAAAACACAGTGTAGCATAGAATACATTATAATACAGACTATAACAAATGTAGCAGGTCTGGTTAGGAATTAAATGGAATCTATTGACTATTTGTTTCAGTGGAGCCACTGTTTTGAAGGCTAATATGATCATTTCAAAATTAATATTTTCTTTCAAATTACTGTTCTCTTTCATAAGTAGCCGTGTAATAAGCGGGATAATGTACAGCTAGCCAGTCGAGACTCTCTGGCTGTACATCATCCCTTCCTTAAAACTCTACAAATGGCACCTATAATTCTAAAACATGGAAAAAACATATCACCGTTGCTGATTTTCATTAATAGCAAAACTACCATTGTAACCTGAACCCTAAAAAAATATGGAAAGACTATGAGACCAGATATGAAGACATAAAGAATATACTAGATGATGCGGCCAGTTGGAGGTGGGTCTTCCTCACCTCCTCGTAGTCGTTCTCGCCGGGTACGTAGTCGTCCACCAGGGTGACCCGGTGGCCCAGCTGCTCACTCAGGGCGTCCAGGAACTTGTCGGTGTCACGGCTGCGGGGCGGGCGGGAGAAGGTGAACAGCTTCTTGCGGCGGTTGAGCGGGCTGAGAGTGTTGTCGGACGGCTCGGGGGAGGGAGGGGGGCTCTCCAGGCTGACGTACGGGTTGGAGTCCAGGCTGTTCTGGTGGTAGATCTCATACACAGGGGTGGGCAGGGGCTCCTTCCAGGACAGGGACAGGCCTGACTTGCGGTTCCCTGTAGAGAAGGAAGGGGAACCAAAACAATGATTTGAGTTAAAGATGGCTGCCGTAGACATGGCGTGACGTTTGACCTTCACACTGCAGATGTTTAGGCCATTTAGTAATGGCAATTTCTTTTTACCAGATGGGCTGAACTTATAAATCATGCTAATTCTCTGTCTTGAAGTATTATGAATGACTTTGTTTGCTGGCGATGTTGTCCCCTGGAGGATCATTTCCTCTTAGAGGTTACCATGGCAACAAAAAGATCAATAACCAAATGCTTGTGTGTGTATATGATGTAGACTGTAGAATTTGAGTGAGAGAGAGGCAGAGCAGTGAGTCTTGTGCTGCATTCACGTCATATCAAAAAAAGGGGAGGGCTGGAGATGACATCTCACTGCTGCAACTTGAAAGCTTTCATGAGTTTTACTGGGACCCAAACATCTAAAATAATTTGTGTCAATGAGTTAAAAATCCACCATAAACAAACAGCAGCAGTTACTGCTCACTTTGTAAGCAGAGCTGGTCAGATTAGCATGAATATGATAATTTAGATAATAATTATTTTGGTGAATTAAGGGACTTCCTGCCATATTTACTACCTGTACTAACACACTGGTGTTACTGGAACCATGCCATAATCCTCATATCTGAAGATAAGCACAAAAACAATATGACAAAGGAGATATCTAAGCCTACTAAAAATTCTTCATGTGCAGCTTGTAATTACCAATAAGAGACAAATAATAACATATCTTTTCCCTGCAGGCAGCTCACATTAATGATAAAGCTGACATGACGTGAATGTGTCATCAACCATGTGCCATCAAGGCTCAATATCATGCAGATTTTCATCTCAACCAAACGCTACATTTGACTTGACTAACTCATTCCCTCTCTCTGTTTAAAGGTGCTGATCTCTAAAATCAGCTGCTGCAGCGCCGAGCTCAAATGAAAACCAACAGACTCTTGAACCATGATGGCACAGGGGTCAGGAACCGGTGAGCTAGAAACAGCGTGCGACTGAAAGCATGTGCACAGTGTGTGTATCTGTATGTGAGCATGTGTTGGCTCCGCAGTACCTTTGTTGATAGGGGGGAGTGTAAGGGGGGAAAGAGGGCGGCTGTAGCCCTCAGTCTGTCCCAGACCCTCGGGCTCTGGTGAGGTGCTACTCTGCAGTGGCGGTGCATTCTTCCCTGTGTACACGTTCTCCAGCTCTGTGTACACACCTGTCATCTATGGGTGGAGGCATGATCAGCTGGTTAACGCACAATCACTGCCATACGTTTGTTTTGAAGGCCCACATGCACACTGCTTTTTAGTCTTTTAGAAATAATTTGCTGGCCAAAGTAAACTACACCCATAAATTAATTTTAAAATCAAATAAAATGTTGAAATGCAGTGGTTATGAGCAGACCTTCAAAAGATGTGAGACAAGAAAGCACAGATAACACGTCCAGCATTAATAATGCTGGTTGGTGAATGGCTAGGCGCTGAAAAGCTGCTGTTATACCTACATGATTGAGGTCGGGGGACTCAGGGAAGGAGGTCCCGTCTCCACACTGCCTCTCCTCCGGACTCCCAGATTCATCGACATGAATTCCTAAAGCACAATAAGGCATGAACAAGGACAGATGGACATAAGCATCCCTACTCCATCCACCTCAAGCCAAGAGAAGAGAGGATGAAGAGGTGGAACAACAGGCAAAGCTTGGCTCTTGGTACAGGAGTTGGCAATGGGAAATGGCAAACAGGGGAAAACATGAATGAAACACCTGAAACCTGAAACAGCTTCAGTTGGAAATAAATTCCACTGAAATGTGTGCTTTTGAACTGACAGTTTTGCGAGCTTATCAAAAGCAAAGCCAACTGAGATATGGACTTAAACTTGACACATGAACTAGTGATGAGATTTTTTTGGTCTTATTTATTCACAAGTGAATACAAATGTTTTTCATCGCCATCCTACTTCACATTCTCACAGCTACACACATTCCAACCTGGGAGCTGCTCAGTACACCCACACACTTATACTGCTACAGTTGGGTGTTCGATGCCTTGCTCAAGGAAACCTCAGTGGAAGCTGTAATGGGATGGGTGAGTATTACTCAGATTTTCCCAACAAGCTCAGGGATTACTACCCCCAAAGGGTCTGACATCAAATCTGAATATCTCTGCTCAGATGATTCCAGTATAAAGTG
Source organism: Myripristis jacobus (assembly GCA_900302555.1). Classification (NCBI taxonomy): domain Eukaryota; kingdom Metazoa; phylum Chordata; class Actinopteri; order Holocentriformes; family Holocentridae; genus Myripristis; species Myripristis jacobus. Next base: position 39,952 of record OMLB01034480.1, on the reverse strand, counting down.
TGTTCATAATGAAGCTGCAACAAAATCCAAGTTAGTTAGATGACAGCATCTAACAAAAAAGGTATCTGGTGCTTTGTCATAATGAAAAATTACCCCTCATGTTCTATTTGCCCATGAAGCACAAATACTCTCTAACTACAAAGCATACTTGCTTTGAAGTTGTTTTTTTCAGGGAGAGCATCTGCTACACAGGTATGGAGGTCTGTGTAATGAGAAAAATGAAGGAACATCTTGTGCCACTGGGCTTCAGCATTATCTCTGTATTAATTCATTGCTTTCAAGCTCCTACTTTTTCATAATTGCATGATTGTAACATTTCCTCTGGTCTTGACTGAGCAGTCTCAATTCTTGTTTGATCTTTTCTCTCCTATGTTGGTACAATTTGAGCCAAACTCATTTCAAATTTGTTAAAGGTGCATGATGTATTCTATGACTTCTACCACCCTCTACTGGCAACCAGTAGGTATTACAACAATGTCAAGCGGTCTCTTAAGGTCTCTCTCTTTGAATAACAGTGGCCTGGTAACAAACAAGTCACAAACAAGTGAGCTAGCGAATTGTCCATTTGCAACATTTCTATTATTTCCCAAGTTGAAGTTATAATTTTCAGAATTGGAATGTTTATGACGCTTATTTAGAGCCTCAAAGGCATTTACAAGGCCACAGTTTACATAAAAACAAAATGACACCCCCTGACCTGAACCCTCAAGATGGGAATGACCATCTGCCCAAAGAATAGCCAATAATAGCCAAATAGGAAAAAAATGGAAGAAATAAATACCCTCCTTAGTTGCTACAAACAAACGTTGAAGGTTTTACTGTTTTAAGGTCCTTGTCAAGTGTTGAATTATTGCAGCAGCTAACCCATTCTTTCAGTGCATTGTTGGACCACTGCTGGGCACTGTAGGAGATGGGTGGATTGCTATGTTAATCATAGTAGATGATCAAAAAGAAGTCTGACTGTCTTAAAATGTCCAATGACTGGGGGCTTTTGTTCCAAATCACAGACTAGAATCTCAGAACCTGGTGAAGTCATCAGTGAGTCACTGGTATTGATCAACACCTCTATAAATCTCCTGCAGAAATAATACTGGCATTTTAATGTATGGGTTGGTAAAAGCTTAGTTATGACTTTGTTAAAAAAAATAGTGACCTCTCACTGGAAGGGGGGGGGGCTGTTTTTGTTTTGTGATCTGCATCCTACCCATTCCCAGGTGAGTCCCGATGATGCAGTCGTCAGAGCTCCTCTCTCGGAGGCTGCTGCGGTACGACGTCCCCGTCACGCGCATGGAGCTGCTCCTCCTGTGGTGCTCTGGACCCAGCTCCGGCTCCACCGCTGCTCCAACACACACATGAAAACTTGGCATCACATTTTGTCTCACTGTGATGCTGCTGCAGAGATTCACATGATCATTTACATAACAGATGCTTTACATAATAATTACATGCAGTACAATTGCTGGCTTGTTTCTGTGGGAGTAGCAGTACGGCACAGCTCACATCAGGTGGTTTACCATTTGAACGTTCAAAGACAAATGGAGAAAGACAAGAAGGAGGGGGTGCACAGAGAACCTGGGAGGACACCGGTGCATGGCAAATCTTTGTCAACTAAGTGATGAAATGAAAATTTAGAACCCAAATGTGGTGCATTACCAACCAATTTGTTATTGAAGATTTAAAGAGCAAGATTTTGCTCTGAGCAGAACTGCCATGTTGCGGACAATCAATCAAGCAGCTAACTGATCATCTGCTCATGCTAATTAGTATACTTGTTTTGTTTTTCTAAATGGTTCTGGCTCACCAGCACCCTTGAAACCCAGGAAGCGTGAGATCTTGCTTTGGCAGTGTTCCTGTTCGTCGTAGGTCAGCAGCTGGTAGATGAACTGCCAGATCAGCTGTTTGGCTGGAGTGTCCAAAACTGGATACACATCCACTATCAGGGTGTCCACGTTCCTGCATGTACACAGCCACAAAACATACATAAATGTTACATACATGTCACCATGTGCTATTTTCACCACTTATATTCGCCACTAGCACCATAACTGATTGCCGTTCAGCAGATAGAATTAAATCCTCTGTAATGGGTCATAAGAAGTACAGAAGTACAGAGAGAGAACAGGACGAAAACAGATCATCGGAAGGTAGGAGGATATCAAAGGACTGTCAGATATGCAGGATTTGTTGACTGTGCCCTCAGGTGTTTGCACGTTCATACAGTCGAATTAGACTGATATTTTAGTTGTTATCCTGCGGCATGTCATGCAGGATGCATCATGGCCTTGGATCAGAATCAAAGCATCACATGTAATCCCACTCAGCACATCATCTCTCCTCCATCCCTCCCTCTAGGCCATGAATCTGTGTTAGAAACAAGAAACCTTGAGGGTTGATAAACAAGACAGACTTCATGCTGCGTGCCATTTAAAACTGGAAATCAGAAATTCCCAACAGGTAATTACAACCTTCGCACAAGGGAGACCCCTGGACATTCACAAGATTTTCTTTGCCAAATCTAAAATACGTATATTATCAGATGTTTATAACATTAAAGAAGTGCGACCACCCCTGTAATTGACACCCTGTACATTCACCCAGAACACCCAAATTAAATTCCAATGCTGGATATGGACACCTCTCCCTCTGCGATAGGGAGTGACCAATGACAATTCATAAGCAAAACAAAAAGTGTGTTCTAAACAGCAGTGAGTGAGCACTCCATCCAGAGGAAGCTGGACTCATCACAGTTGATCTTTTTCCTGTGTTTGGTTTTCTTTGGTATGAACCATGACAGACTGGCCAGGTTGGCAAAGTGACATCTAATGTTACAGGATTTTTTGGTGTACTGAAGCTATATTTTTTCAAACATTTACCTCTCACTACTATTTGGAGCTGCTTGCCTTGTGAGGCTTTCATGGTGCGTTATGTAAAATTGCTGAGGGTCAATATAAGTGAGAACATTTAGACTCAGAAAATTGATGAAAAAAAAAAAATCACTGAATAAGCACTTCATTTGATAGTTGAGTCTACATGCTCGTTATGATCAGCCTGACTCACTGATGAATTACATGCTTATTCTGTATTTTTTGTCAATTTAATCTCAAGGGTCCTTACTCAAAGCAGCCCTTTTTTGCTACCCTGTTATCTGACATCAGATAATTGTATCTCCAGGTGGAGAAACCTTGTCAGATCGACTTTCCTATTTGGAATTCTGATGTAAAGGGCCAAGGAATTCATCTTCACAACGTCTCTGGAACGCAACGTTACATCCCTCTCCCTCCCTGCCTCCCTCGGTCTAACTGGGGTTGGAAGAAGGCCAGCAGCAACAGAACAACTCGAGCAGCTCTCTTTACCTCCCCTTATCATCCCTCTCTGTCCCTCTGTCCCACTAACCTGTGTTGGAAGAAGGTTTCCAGGGCCTTGCAGACTGTGTACCTCTCCTGGATGGTCAGCAGGTGCTCCAGCTGCTGGCTAAAAGTGCGACCGTGAACCTTGATGCTCGGTGGGAGGATCTCTGCCACCCACTGCAGAGAGCTGAGGGCTGGAGACCTGGACAACAGACACCACAGGAGATGAAGCAATTTCATTTAGTCATTACTTTTTAATACATATGTTCATATGTATGATAGTCCATCACAATGAGTGACAAGAGTTAGCTATGCACAAAGCTATAAATAGCTTTGTGCATAGCTACTTTATTTAGTAGCTGATAATATGCATGTAATTTCAAGGTTTCAGATGATATTAAGTATCATTTTAAAAATAAAGTCTTCTGTGTGGCAAACATGGAGAAGTTCAAGATAAACTGACCTTGTATCAGATTTTAGTCTTGGTTCAGGTCTATGATGTACTGATACTCAATGCAATTATGTCTTATGTATTGCACATACTGTATGCTCACATTTAACAACAATTTCACTCAGATTGATTTAGCAACATTGAATTTTGTAGATTTTTGTAATATTCTCCCAGGTTTTGATTTGGTAACCTGTGTCTATGTTTTTGTTCTGCATGTCTTCTTTCTTTTAGGCTGGCAAGTTTGAGTTTTCTTTGTGTCACCTTCCCCCCTGTCTATTTCTTTTCTCCATTACTCAGTTTTGAGTGTCTATACAAGTAAATAGACCTTTACCTACAGTACAACAACCACCCACTCAAGGGACACCTGACCGTGACCTGCTCAAAATGTCAAATCGAAATGTGAGACTGGTTACCAAGATACCTGGAGTGAGGTGCAGTGGGGGGAGCCATGGCGGGGGAGTCCTCTGGGTCAGTGTGGTCTGAGGAGTAGTCAGACGGACCGTCCTCCACCACTAGAGTCGGCATCGCACCGCTGCCCTGCAGCATGGACACCACCTTCTCATGGGAGCAGTTCCTACAGACAGAGAGAGACAATGGAACAATGGAGGGACATAAACAGATGATTTAGAGCCTTAAAAAGCCAACAGTTCAAAGAAAAATGCCACCCTGAATCACAGTAAAACTGGAATTTTCTGAATCATGTTTCTGATGGTGTTTTGTTGTTTCAGGGTGTAATTCTGTTTTTCCATTGATAAACTGGTCAAACACTATGGACACTGAGAGCAGCTACTGTTACAATGGAGCAATAAAGGCAAAAATAAGTGAGCTCTCCCTCTTCTATGCAGGATTTCTCCCTGTCAACATTGCTGCAAATAACTGAGTCTAAAAGAAGCCCTTGAAATTTTATTTTTAGAGGTTCACAACGAAACCTGATGGCTGAAATTTCTGTTGAAGATCATTTAATTTTTTCCCCTATAAAACACCGTTGTATCTGAGAATAGCTCTCAGTGACATGACTGGATTCACTTTTGGCTAGTTAGTCACAGAAAAACAAAACATCAAACAGCAACAAAAATGGCACCAGAAATGCAATTTAAATCACCAATCCCATAGGCTAACTACTCAGAGCAGAGATCCAAAAGACACATCTAGTGAGAAGAAACATATCAAAATGCCAAATACTTTGCTTTGTCATTTTCTTGTTCTGTTTGAGGACTTTTTAGCCTCTGAAGCTGAAATAACTCTTTTCATATTTTGTCTTATGTCACAGGCACTTTTATTTCTTGTTACACAGTATTTATGTTTATAAATGTTTTGTGTTTGATCACTTATGTTTGATATTTGCATGCAGTTTGATTCATGTCCATTATATGCAGCAAAAAGTTAATCTTTGAAATATAAAGAAAACTATATTAATTAAAAAAAAAACCTTTCCATTAGATGGACTGCCCAGATAAGTTGAAGTCAACACTATGACCCTCTGTGGTTTTAACACTCAAATCCACTTCAGTTATGAGGGGGAGATAGAGATGGCGAAGAGGAGTGAGGTTAAAAGAAGATGTTTTCAGCTCTCAGAAAACTGAGACACGGATTACGCAAAAGGCCATACCACTCAATATTTGGAAGGCGGTTCTAATGTTTTACAAACTGAGTATATGTTACATGCACCCACTGTGAAAGTATGTTGTATACCCCCGCATATCTTGTACTTATTTTCTCTCTCTTGTGAATAACTCCCACTGCTCTTCTCACCTCCTACTGCTGTAGCACCATCTTAGTGAGACAGGCGAAAAAAAAATTATCCAGCACCAAACAAATCAGTAGATCTCACAGCCTTGGGAACAAGTCTGATTCTTAAATTGCATGGCTATCAGGGTTGCAGAGTGGGTAATATTGTGTCTGCTGGCAATATTGGATATACTGTATTGACTGAGCTCTCACAAGTGTAATGCAATTTCACCCAGGATGAATTCTTATCTGCACACCTACACTCGCTCTCTGAGAGTCCAGAAGCAGCACCGAGAAGGTCACAAAGTTGTAAAGGGCATGAAAAAAACAACAAAAACTCCTGCAAAAAGTTTTCCCGAATTTGCATGTCACGAAGTTATATATCCACGTGTCTAGTATACACACTCCCTTCACAGCACATGTGCACATAAATATGCATGCACACACACACAGCACATGCAAACCAGCACAGGAAAAACACATTCTGGTACAAAATTACTGACGAGGTCTGATGCCAGCACTCACTACTTCGCTTAATATCCCTGGATTTAAGCTGCAGTGAAAAGAATCTAAAACTTGCTCACATTAGCTAGCTTAGTATTCTAGTGGTTGACACTGAAGTTAACATCTCAGGATGTGTTTCTGATTCAAGTGTAATCAAAAATAGATAAAGTCGATAACACATATAACAAATCCACTCTGTGGTTGTTTGAACGTCACATGTTCACATATTTGAAGGACAGAATTATTGACAAATGGAAATTAGAAGCCCCATGACAATTCCCCCACTCTTTCTGCAATCCATATGTACAGTTATGTACATATGCACTGCATTGTGTTTTTAAAATACAAATTGTAACTGCTGTTTTGGCAAACAAAGATAACCCAAAATAAAAGGACATGGATTTAAAAGTAAAGTTTATATAGCAACATGTTTTTGGGGGGCTTATTTTCATTCTCACCAGTGGGGATCAGGTGACTGACAGTACGCAAAGTATAGCACAATGCATCTCTGATACGAAAATACTCAAGTTGAGGACAATAAAACAGCAATAAAACATGAATGGCAGCAAACGGCTTCTCCTGGGATGAAAGCAACACAGAGAACTACCTGTACACTGACAGGAGCAAGGACACAAAATTAAGAGAACCGGTCACCCAAAATATGAAAAAGTAGGCAGAAATCTTGCCAAATCACATAGATACTATCTTGATGGACAGATTGCACTAAGGGTAAGGAAAATATCTTGTTTTGTATAATGGGTCAGCTGTTGCTTAAAAAACAAACAAACAAACAAACAAAAAAACACTGGTATTATCTTTTAAACCAGACCTCATGTCCAGTCCATTGAGGAAGAGGATGCGGTCGCCTGGTTTCAGCCCACATTCCTCAGCAGGGCTATCTGAGAAAGAGACAAAGATGGGAGAAAATCAGATTCATCGGAAACTGAAATGATAATGTGGTTCAGCTGCTCCTGCTAATAACATGCACTGAAGAGACAGCCAGCGCTGGGAGAGAACAGACGCCAGCACCACTTGTAGTCCTGAGAGCATACATATACAGTGACGAATGGTAAACAGCACGTTTCCTAATGAAGTGGATGACTCATGCAGTGCTGCCAATCTTCATTTGACATCCAACAAAGCACATCAACAAATAAGATGATCTCTCCATAGACACAAGGCCAAATCTTGTTACGTAAGGCAACAACTGCTGAATGCCGGGGGGGGATTGTTTTGACAGGGCTATGGTTCACGCATCAAACGCTGCTACCGCGTCTGTCAGCCATCCTCAGTGCTGAATTTCCTCCCGAATCGATGGCCATGTCATCTCTTTTACCTGACACTGGGATATTGTATAACAAGCTATTCATGTGATAATGAAATGTGCACTCGTCTTGGCACATTCACAGGCCATGAGACAGACTTTGCGGCGTGGTGCTGCGGCTTCCTGCTTATCAGTGCAGGATCTGTGTGCGAATCACGACGAGAGACATAATATCCACCCCCAGCATCTCCATACCAGCCTCCATAAGGCCCACTGAGTCAGTCAGCCCCGGCCTCTTCAGCACAGAGATGGTGGTGGGTGGGAACAACGCCGTCATCATCAAAAACACACACAAACACACCACACGAACACACACACACACACACGTGCACGCGCCTCCCTCCTCGCAGCGCTGACACACAGAGGAATCTGGCAAAATCCCTCGACAGTAACTTCACAGCCACTCCGTCTCTCCAGCTAGAGAGTTTAATTTTCAAAAGGCTTAAATAGGATCCATGAAATTCATTTCTGAAAATTAAAAAACAAAAGTGCTTAACATATCCAGAAAAAATTTCGATATATATCCTTAGAGAATGGCTAAAGATAGCTAATAACTTCACGTTTTCAAATGGTTTCTATGGGATGAAATTTTAAATAATTTTTCCATCACTGGCTGCATGTCATTGTTTATAGCAAAATGTCAGCTACACTAAGGCAGTGATCCCATTTAGCAGAGGGGGCGTTGTAATTGGTGTAAGCCTGACCATACTGCTACAAAAATAACATTAGAAAATGTCTGTTCTGTCCACAAATTTAGTCCACAAATCAAAGCCATTTTTAAACCCTAACAAGTATTTCTATATTAAAATCATGAATCATGAAATTGCTTAGATAATTTTGATAGACATGTAATGATATCTACATGTTGATGGACCAATATAATGGCAGACTGCTGGTATCTCAAATAAAATGTTGTTTTTACTGTCAGTATTGTTGCTGATTGTACTTTTTTTCAAGGATGATGTCACTTTACACAGTAAACTGTAAACTTAACAACAGAGTAAAACTTTATTTTGTTTAAAAAAACTTTTTATGAGAGACTGTCTGAAAAGTTGAACCTGGTTTGCACCTACAATTCCTACAAAAAAATGGGTTAGTCCATTGGATTCAAAAAATCACATCGGTGCATCCCTAGTGATTGATGTTGAATCAAACTGCATGTTTCATCATGAATTTAGAAAACAGGATATTGCATCATGATAAATCAATATTGTTATTTCATCATGACATGATTCTACTGAAGAACAACACACGGAAATATCGAATTATGGCCTCACCGTCAGACATCCTCCATTAAAATCAACACTGCCTCTCACTACTAAAAACTAGAGAGGATACTCAAAGCACTCCATCAGCAGATGTCTGTGAATCACTACATAACACTTTGACTGACCCCTAAAAATCAGCCGCTGTCTGTCAAGCATCGGCTGATTTAAGTGTTTTCTCCTCGACGTTTAATTCATGAGTCAGACTCGCTTCCTGGTCCAGTCATAGCACACACACACACACCTCCTCATCATCTACAACCCCCAGCGGCTGGCACTTACAACAGATTCACCTACATAAAGTGCCCTGCTTGGGTCAAACCACCACACACTGAGGAGGCGTTCCCAGGACTTTACAGCACGTTTTAATATAGAGACAGTACCTGGCATGACGGAGTCGATGCAGACGGGAGCGTGGCCTCTCAGCGTGAAGCCGAAGCTCTTCTTCCCTCTGTAGACTCGAACAACCCTGGGGGAGAGATACGAGCGGGATGTGAGAGAAATGATCCAACAGCAGTAGGGAATGATGCTGTATACGACAAAGGGCAAGGCTGTTAGCGGATTGAAGGCCATGAGAATCACTCTGGAGCTTCATTAAAGTTGCAGTGAAACGTAAAAAAACAGACTTTTTGCGTCTTGTTACCTAAATCACCATATTCACATGGCCACCAAAAGGACAACACCATACTGCCGTGGCCCTGGTTGCACTTCTTACAAATGTCAGGAGTCTGATAAACAGTATCATTTCACCGCTCGCCCATTGATCAAAAACAAAACAATGGATGGTGAAAATCCAGAGGGACAGTATATCTGGTCATTTATTAGCTAACGTTAGCATTCAGCCATATACTGGCTACCATATGATCGTGATATGATGTGTTGGAAATCCTTTAAATATGTAAAATATCAACAAATATCTTGGCCACATTTCTTTTAAGATCTAAAGCTGGCTATTGTATATGAATTTTCCCCCTCCTTTGTGTGCTTGTAAAATACTGAATACTTGAATGAATGAAATGAAAAATTCAATTCAACCTTCATTTTAAATTTGAGAAACACTGTCATAATCTACACCTACTGCACCAAAAACTTGCCTTAAAACGCAAAAGTTTTATGTTTCGTCTTATTTTTATATAAAATACCATTAATTTTTCCTGGATAACAATATAGTGGTTACTGCATGGTGGCCCAGTGGGCATGGGCTACATAATATTTACAACCAATAAAATAACTACAGATTTTTTTTTAAACACCTCATTCCCACTCCATCATCCAACACCACAGAAAAACTTCACAGCTTTCAAGTGACATCAGTGACAGCGTTTGTGGGGTTTTCACTCCCAAAACCCCAGTTTGCTTTTCCTGAGACACCACAGTTGTCACTGTCTGGAATTTATTCATTTTGAAGAATCTGTGACAGCTCAATATTTTGTGCCAAAGTATTTTTGAACTTTTGAACACTTTTCAACAGTTTCTCCTCTTGTTATGACCCGCCCCAACACGCTGTTTCAAATGGATATACATTGAACTAAAGAAACAAGGCACTACTGAAATCCCTTTTCCATGTCAGATTAACTAATTTTAGTAAACTATATATATAAATATATTTGTCTAGGACACGAAGCAGTGTGAAAAAGGATAAACTTGACAGTGAATTCAGATTTATTATTTAAATTCCTCTGGATTACAGTTGTCTCTTGGGACAGGGACACTGTTTGGTTCTGGAGCCCACTTTGTTTTTGAGGCTGCTAAGACGGGTGTATTTTTATTTTTAAAAAATGCCTGGTGCAGTTTTAATCCCACACCTCTCCACATTAACACTCACGAAAAAGCTTTCCTAATGTATTATTCAACCAGTTTCGGGCCTAAATAAAAAAAATTACAAAGGAACTACTCAGCTTAGAAAAAAACACACAGGCCCCACTGACATTTAGCTGACAGTGATGCCTCCTCCAGTGAAGGCAAACATAGTGAAACCTTCCACTACATCAAAGACAAGACGGAAGAGGTACACTATCTATCCACAGCATGTTGCCATGGAAACGACTCCGGGCAGCACCGCCACAATATGTAAACATAGGTGCAGAGAAAAAGCGTAGGGACGAGAAAACAGATAAATCTGTTCTTTGATTGCTACTCTTACAGGCTGTTATGTAAGACGAGCTAAATGCAGATATGTGGAGGTGGGGGGGTCCGGGGTGTTGAGGACGGGTGGTTGGGGGGAGGCTGGGCATAATGTTTTACAGCCACAAAGAGCAGCGCAGCCTCAGCCTCACTGTTTAGTGAGCACATTTGAGAAACTACTGAGAGCGCGCCGAGGGAAGGCGAGCGGCTGCGACTGTCAGGCTTGTCAGAATGAAAAACCAGCTCTGCTCAAGGCTACTTCCACCTCTGTATCAGGCAACATGAATTACACTCTGTGCTTTTCTATTACTTCCAAAGCCATTGAGCCTTGCACTATTATTTAAGTGCTCAAGACGAAATCAAGTCAGTGTTTAATTAAGCCTACCGAGACATCTGCAGCTGCCACACTGTGCAGCAGCTCCACTCCAGCTCACATATTTGCGTAAAGAGGCAGTTGCCAAGTCACTGATCACACGTATCCAGTACAACTGACAGTTTTGTGACTTGGTGGCACATTAGGCCCCTGCACACAACTAATAAACTGCTCAGTATCACACACACACTTTTTGAAAAATGACTGTATGGCCCACTTAGATCTTACCTGCCTTGATCTGTCAAGTAAACACCATCCACTACATAAGACTACTTTAAACATCATATGGCTTCATCCAAAATGCTGTACATCCATTTTGAACATCAGATGACTAGATGATCATTGCTTAAAATTAAAAACACAGCCAACTGTATTCTTATAATATTCCTATTTTGTAAACAAAGGTCTTTAATCAGCCAATAGCTTCAGTGCTAATCCTCTCATGTAAGCAATCATTGTAGGGGCAGTTTTTAATTTATCTCGCTATCTATCTATCTACTTTGGAAACAAAAACAGTGTTATGTAATACTCTGGAGGTGGCTCGGTCATTTCAGGCAAGTTAACATTGTGTAGTGCAGCTCCTTATTGTGACTGAGCCACTTACAGCAGTGTGGTAATCGCTCGTTTAATGCAATCAGCTGCCTCCTATCGTTATATGACCTGCCAATATGATTATATGATTACACCTGACATATTCAGACACATTTAAATAGGATAAAAGGGGGTAAGCTGGGGGGGGCAACAGTGATGTGTAAAAGCAGGAGTGGATCAGACGTGGGTGGACGCGGGTTGGGGGTAAAGACACTGGACGGGCAGTGCAGATGAAGACAGAGCTTTGGCTTTGTTAGTTAGTTTATAGTGTGTGTATGTGGGGGGAGTGTGTTCAGTGTATTCCCACTCCTGTAATCCAGCACCACTGGCAAGTCCACTGTGGAATTATTAATTGGACAAGCATGTAATCGCTGTATTAGTGGGCGGAGAGGAGGCAGAGCAGGGGGTGAACGGTCACATCTCTACAATGCTGCAGGATTGACGTGATGAGGAGATGATGATATACATGCGAACAGATGGTACGTTCTGAGTCAGGGAGATGCCAAAAATATTATTTCTCATACTGGCAGATGAATTTGAACATGTTGTGACGCCTCTGACATACGAGCTGGTATGATACTTTGGATACATACAGATTTGCCATTTTCTAAGCATCCGTTTGGACGGTTTGTGTTTTTTGTGGCTCCTTTGGCTTGCGTTACCATGAGGTAAACATAAGCTTGAGGATGGAGGAATCACAAAAAGGATGGTAAAAGAGTAAAGGGTGAGAAAGACAAAGAAACACAGACAGAGATGGGCTGTATCTGAAAACACAGAGTCTAACATTTATCATTTTTAGTGCTGAATATTAGAGCTCAGAACATTTAGCCTGTAAAACATTCGATTAATATCACAAATCCTTGGCTACACATGCTGCTTTCAGTTGAATCACTATAATAGACTGCACTTTTCAACATAGACAAATAATCTCACATGGGTGCGAGGGAAAGTCAGTGTCATGCATACTGACCTCTGATTGGGTCCAGTAATTGGATGTGTGGGTATTCCAGAGACGGACTTCCTGAATCCCCTGTCTCTCTCACCGTCACCCCGCCCCCCGGGCTCCCCTCCATCCCGGGGCACCGAGCTGGCTCGTTTGGACCCGGGGCGCCGCTCGGGGTGATCCTCGCTCCTGCTACGGCGGATTCGGCCCTGCGGCTCGCTGATGCTCTTGCTGCGGCAGATCCGGTTGATGAGATTCTGTGAGACGGCCTCGTCGAAGCGCTGCCGGTGCTTCTTGGGAATAAAGATTCTGGCAAACATGTCGGGAGAAGGAGGAGAAGAGGGGACCGAGCATGTGAGGAGGAATATTTTTGTTGTGTCTATAAGAGCTGCCTCAGATCAGAGAGTGGGAAAGGTTACAGATCTTACAACACTGATCTCAATGAGTCCATTTAGAAAATCATACAGTCCAGAGACAAAAAATGGGAATTTGGCAGTCCAGTCTGAGGAGAAATAACAAGTGATGATTAACACGATCAATACTACAATATTCGTTACAGTCCAAGTCCAGGTAATTCAATTGAACAGGCTTCCTTTCTCTTGAAGACACACAATAAAAGGCTTTTGGCAGGCAGGTGAAGAGGTGGCACTTCCTGGAGGTGACAGCTATCCTTAGAGAGAAGTGAGGAGAAGTTGAATGGGAGAGAATATTTCTCAGAGGAGAGAGAGTGAGGAAATCTTGGCGTCACTTGCTGCTCTGTGGACTCTCACTGCTGCAGCGTGAGGTACCAGAGCCAGAATACAGCAACAGCAAAAGGTGTGGGAGTGAGTGAGCATGGGATTTCTCTCTCTCTCTCTCTCTCTCTCCCTCTCTCTTCCTGTCTCATTCTCTCTCGCTCTCTCACGCTCCCACACACAAACGCACACGCATTTGTGGACTCACTTCACCTTCGTGTCACTCTCCATCAGCGCGAACACTGGACACAAGAGCTGTCATCGTCCCGTTCACCTCACACCTTTCCAATTTCCCCATTTGGATAACAAACCCTCAATACTACCGTTTTTATCTTTTGTGATGGGGTTCAACTGTATGAAGTAAAGCATAAACAACATAATTAACCTAATCAGAGACATCACTCAGTAGCTGAATAGATGATTCTCCTTTCATTGAAATGCTAGAGGACAATACAGAGTATCTTTTCTTCAGCTTCATCTAAAAACATAAAAAAGTGACATCATGATCAACAAGCTTTTTCTTTACACCAACACTGTAATCTCAGTTATCACTATAGCAAGTCTACACTTTGTTGGACAACTAAATATGATTTAAAACATAACTACTACTTAAGGCTATAGAATGAATAACATATAGTGTAAAAGGCTGAAGGAAGGCAGGCAATGTGAACTGAATACATTTAAAAACCTGATTTTTCTTACTTTATACTTTCAGATTAATTTCTCGAATCAAACAGGGGATGTACTCGCACATTGAACACGCTGCCTCGTGTTCAGATGGAGCCCTGTCTGTGTGTTTAGCGCTCTGGCAAGGACTGTGAGGATGAAACATAATATGTCGTCCTCCACGAGCGAGGACTCAGCTGACAACAGAAAATAACATCTCATTCAAGCGATCAGAGCTGCTGCCAAGAGAACAAGAAACCCACACAGACTCACACGTGCTCGCGTGCGCACACACACACACACTCTCTGTATTGTTCTCTTTTACTTGTGAGGCTTTTCACTCCCTAGCACTAACCTTAACCTTTGCCACTACATGTCTACCCATAAACATAAAACATAAAACATTTTAACCCTGTAACAAAAAAAAAATAAATAGAAAAAAGAAAGAAATGATCAGTGATGTATCTTGGAAGTCTGGCTCCATTTTGTTGTCTGGTGTACTTGATTTTTCAGTCTAGCCAATAACTGGCCAAGTTTGATATCAGAAACTGCTTCAATGATCTAAAACATAAACAGGAAATGCTGATTTGGTTTCGGTGTCAGTCCCTCACAACCAAGAGCAATCAAAGAGACATAATGCAACTGCACCGTCTAGCAGATGTTTATTTCTCAAGTAGGCGGGTGCCCGAAGGACAGCCAGTCAGCACAGTTGTATTGCCAGCCAAGTTCACCGGCAATACAACCCCTTTTTCAAAGACAACTCTCAGAAGGAATGACGTCTGACTAACAGGTAGGCTACATCAAAAGGAATTCACTCCATCACAAGATGAATCTACCAGTACAGAGGGGGATTTTCCTTCAATTCCTACTTAAAATAATCCAAATCCTAATCTTAACTATAAACACAAGTCCTACCCCTAAATTAACTCCTTAAAAAATTGAAGGCAGACCAAAACATCCTCACTTTAGAGGATCTGCAATTATGTACCTATGGGTCCTAATAGGTATAGCAATACCACACACACACACAGACACACACAAACAGATTCACATACACACACGGCATGTGGCATGTCTCAAGGGATGTGGAAAATACAGATTGTATTGTTTAATGAGACACAGATAAATCTAAATTCACAGTTAATACATCAACCCAGTCAGAAGTCAACTAATTGATTACATGCTTGCTGAATCACAAAGACACACACACACACACACACACACACACATAAACACACAGCATGTGGCATATCTCAAGGGACATGTGGAAAATACAGACTGTATTGTTTGACGAGATACAAACAAATTCAAATCCCCGGTTTAACACATCAACCCGGTCAAAATTCAGCTAACTGATTACTAATTGATTACATACTCACTGAATCAGAAAGGCCTTAAATCCAACTGAGCGTTGCTCCTAAACTAGATATGAAAAAAAAAAAAAAAAAAAACGAAGCCCTGTGTGATTCCCACCTACACCAGTCTGTTCTGACTGGCTGCGTCTCTGCTGATCTGAAACTTTCTGCTGTGATGTGATTAGATGAATCCGCCATAAACAGACCAGGTGGTTTTGCACTGTTGACTACATTCTGTGAAAAACAGCACCGGTCAAGTAATTAGCAACAAAGGGGGTGAAAGAGAGAAGGGAGAAGCAACAGCTTCAGCATTGTACTTGACCAAGAGAAGCTAATTATGCTGCATGAAAACAACTTTGACAGCTAAATAAAGCAATTAGGACACAGTTATTGTACAGAGCGAAGCAGAAAGACAGAGAGAGAGAGAGAGAGAGAGAGAGAGTTCACAGCAAATATGAGCCCAGTGTACTGTGGCGGAGTGTTCACCTCATTAGCTAGCACTGCTCAAGCATTTTATCACAGAATATTCAAATAAACATAGAGCATCTCCAACCTCTGGCTCTCCTTGCTGTGTGGCTAATAATGCAAAACAGTTCTCAGTCTGCGGGAATACAAGGTCACAGTTTCTGCTAATTACACTGGTTGTACACATGAAGAATTCATTTTGAAAATTTCAGTATGTCTAAAATCCAATCTGTAAAAGCACAAATATTTTGTTAACCACTGAAGTTGTTTACTGTCCTCCAAAACAAGATTTTTTAATCATATTTATCTCTTTCTGTCCCCCATGATTCAAGGACTATGGATTGGGAGTTGTTGTAAAAGTATCCGGGCAACCATCACACATGACTTCTGAGCCTTTCTGTGAGCCGTTTTTTTATGAAACTTGGGGGAAATGATGGATTTTGACGCTGGAATTTGGCATTTTGAACACTGACTCACCACAGCGCCACCACCAGGCCAACAGGGCCCTGTAAGCTTCATGCTCAATATCTCAGATTCTTAACATGCACACAACAAAATCAGATTATTGTGAGGAAATGGATCATAGCAGGAAATTGGGTAATGTGTAATCTTACTCTGATTACTCAAAACCCTGACTAATCTGACTTTCCCCCGACTCATAGCATGCGGACTACACCCAGCAGCACTGGTGGCTGAGATTTGCCCAGCAGGTGGTACATGTATTTGTCGTTTCCTTATATTTTCATCAGACATAGCACTGACTGAAACGTTACACACTCTGTATACCTGCCACAATAACAAGGTTTCTTCAGCAGAAATCTAGCTGCCTTATGCTGATTTCCCTTAATTCCTTGGCCTGATTATGGAAACTGGCTTTCTCGTTTACATAGCACTGTAGAAATCAGATAGCTACCCGTATGTGGTGAATACATTGACCACTAAAGTGACTATAGGATCAAACTTGATGAACCTTTGGGAAATTACGCATTTTTACATTAATATCCAGTACCAACAAAATTAAACTGACCGGCCCACTACGACACTACCAACAGGCCAAAAGACCCCACACTTCGAGCAGCAATATGTCAGACACCGCACACCACAGAGTTAACACCCAGGGCAACTTGCACGAATCGTGGGAGACATCACGATGACTGCAGAGTTGTTTGATAAATCCAGTTGGAACCAGTCTCTTTTTGTAATTTAGATACTTCTGATATATTAGATGTACTTGAACCTGATGCTCTCTCCATAGATGATGGAGTATGGTTGATACAAATTGTGCTATTACATGGTGTAAGTAATCAGACATGGTGCACTGCTACAGAACTACCGTCTAAAATGCTATACAGTAGTACTGCAATAAGGTTTTCACTGTAGCTTTGCAGTGTAGGTTTTTATTCTACATCCCAAAAATTTAGACAACACAGACTGCAAATCGTTCCATTGGCCTCAGGTTATCGAATAGCCTTTAAAAGAAACAATCATTTGTTTTAATATTGTGCTCTTAATCATTCTAAAACAGGAGGTGCCACTTTTTAAAATGGTGGAAACTCTTCCGTTAGAGATATAGGTCACATATTCAGTAGACTGTAATGAAGGTTAATGTGTACAGACATCTGAGGCAAGCTTGAGACAGTGTTTCCTAAGCACATACTGTTAGGCTTCAGTAAGCAGACTCCTTCGATATAAATAAATGTGCTTTAGTCATGTGGGTGTGACAGCCCACACAGTCCCTCTCTGTTTTCTGTCTATGTTCCTATGCTATTTGCAGTTTATTCATATCACAATGTTAATATGTACCTGCTGATATTGATATCTTTATGCCTGTGTGTTCACACATGTTGGTATGCATGTGTGTTTGTTTTCACATGTATAACTGCTGCTATCAGCATTGCTTCTATCCCAAGGCTGACAGACGCTCATCCTTCACAAAACACAAAGCCATCTGTTGAAACAGCCACCTCATCACAAAAAGTTTTTTAACATTGTCTCTTTGAAAGTGAATGAGTGCACTCATTTGACCTCATTTATAAAGAATGGCGATCTATAATTATCTGGAGGAGGGGTGTGGAGGATGAAGCAAGCAGGGAGGAAGGGATGGATTTCTCAAAAGGGAGGAATGACATGCAGAAAACTATATAGAGGAGACCTCATTTCACTTTTAGTGTCCAGATGTGGGTGCAATTCAGGCTAGCGCAGCTAGAGTAATTCTACGATACATCTAAATACACTAAAAAAAACACATAGCAGCAATATAGCAGCGTGTCTACTCAAAAATAAATCTGTTTGGGCAGGGAAAAGTCTTTCTTAAATTATTTATTGGCCTATTTTTCCTACTAAAACAGAGTTAAGCCCATTTGCCTCGGTGGTAGGACAAACATTTTAGGAGAAAGCCTGTGGAATTAATAGATAATTATATGATTTCAAATCTGTTATTAGGGTTACTAGGTCACTGGTCAGTGTCCAGTATTCGTCAAAAGTGGATTTTTTACAAAGTCTGTCAGTGAAACAAGGCCAGCCATGTGTCATCTATTATCCACCGTGCAGAAAGAAAGACACTAGCCGGTCAGTGACATTCAGTATGCGGATGATCATGGTCACCTTGATGCTAATGACGATCAAGAGATTTAAAAAGTAAACTGAGAAAGTTAAAAAAAAAAAAAAAAATGCTCATTATGCTTTCAATATGCTCCAAGTACAAAAATCAGAGTCCAGGCATGACTGCAAAATGTGTTACACACATACATGCATGTGTACGCAGTATATGGCTATATGTTTCACATTCCAGAGTAAGCATGCATTTTTCAACACCACTGTTTAGGCCCATGGCAAGCAGGACTATATGACTGATGTAATGAGGCTAACTGATGACGTTGCTGCTGCAGATTTGAGTCCTGCAACATTACAAACCTCTCAGAAAGCTGTGTGTTAATGAACATGATTCTGTGGAAGGAGAAGTCTTGCTTGTTGTTGCTTGTTTCCTGTTTTAACTGCTTTACAAGTTGTTAGGAAAATTTAAGATGACATCGATGAAAACAACAATTTTGACTGGATTGCAAAATTTTGAGATATAACAACATTTTGCTACGGCACTACTACTAGACGTACGACTACTGCAGTTTGATAAAAGATCAGTCATCACCTATAAATAGTTAATGTATTGAGTTTTATACCAGCTCATCAGCTGCATCAAGCACAAAATGAACCCTTAAATGGGCACCCTGGTAGCTCACTGGATAAGAGTGCGTACCGCTCATTAAGGCTGATTGCAGCATCCTGGGTTCGAATCCAACCTCAAGCCATTTGCTGCATGTCATCCCCTCCCTCTCTCTCAGAATGAAGAAGATGATGACAAGCAGAGGACAAATCTTAATCTTAATAAAATAAAACTGAAAAAAAGGAAATCATTATTTATACTGATATATTTCTGTGCATTCTACCTCAATGCATAATTTACCATATTAACAGAAACACCCTGGGGCGAGGAGCCGGTAGGTTACATAAGCCAGCCCCTAATTCTCCCATTAAAGATCAATGGATTCTGAACATATTTAATGTTCAGTGGAATTTTATTCCACTCCATATAAGCATTAGTGCTTTTAATGCTGCATGTGTACCTCATTAATTAATTTGCAGGGTGCTCGAAGGACTCATTTATGATCTTGCAATGTACTCACACAAGCTTCACAAGCCAATTTACTGGAGAAAGTGACTCCTGCAGTACATTATCACTCTTAAATTTAATAATCTGCCATCACTTGTCACATGTCAGCAATAAATGGCAAAATGGTTGAATTTACAAGGTGGAGCTATAATTGACAGAAAATACTGAGAGTTTGATGCCTATATAACCAGACCAGACTTTCTCTTGGTGATTCTTAAAAAACACAACCAGGACCAATATATTTTAGAGTTACTGGCAGGCTTTGGGGAAAAAAGGGAAAACAAGTATCAAGCTCTCCAGAGCTGCATTCAGAGCAGACATTCACAGATTAGGCACAACATGAGCAGGGTGTAGTCACAATGAGATCAATCAATAAAATCGAGTCAACTGAACTGCTTAGTTATTGAGTCAAATCTCTAAATTGCCAACAGGAGAGGAACAGAAAGCAGCTAGATGAAAGTAGAGTTGACCGCCAAAAAACCTTTGCACAAAATTTGTCACACTGAACACACACAAACATGCATTGCATTGAATTATTATACAGTATTACAATGCTCAGTCTCTTCCTACTGTAGCTGCATAGTTATATCTTAACAACTGACACCTCACAGTAAAATCAGTGCACGATATGATGAAAGTGCCAAAATACGCAAACATAACTTATATCTGAGAAGCATTATTTTACAAGAAAACCTCATGAAAACACATTCTAAATGAAAATCATATACTTACCCCAAACAACTCATCATTTTAGCAGTCTGCCATAGTTCACAATTAAACTAGGTAAGAGTTGCATATGTACCATGCAGCGCACTCGTGCCTGCTGCTACAGCACCGCCTCACTCCCTAAGGTGATAAAGACATGGAAGAAGCTTGGTGCATTCAGGAGGCTGTCTTCACCAAGTGTCAGGGGAAAACGGTCACCACACAAAGAGCAGGGAACAGCTAGAGCATACAGCAGAATAATGAGAAGAAAATCCATCAGAGCTAAACA
>OMLB01034480.1:0-19401 GCA_900302555.1 Myripristis jacobus | reverse complement strand
AAAACCTCCGAGAGAGAGAGAGGGAGAGAGAGGGAGAGAGAGGGAGAGAGAGGGAGAGAGTTGTGAGAGGGAGGGATATTAGACCACAGAAATATGGCATTTATAATGCTATTATTGGTGCTTGTGCAAATAGGAGCATCTTTCATTATACCAATCCTATGAGCAGAACTCAGTTGTTTGAATTATTCATGACCAATATCAGACAGAAAAATCCACTTGTGCAGCACCTCAGTGCGGGGAGAGGATAATGAAAATACATTTACACTGCCTGGGCTTGAACTCATGAGAACCTTACTTACCCATGGTATGTTACCAGGCAACACACACACACTACCATTTTACACCTTTTGTCTTTTCACTTCTGATACATTGTCCAGCAAGGGATCTAAACGCCTTCCAACTCCATCAATTTTAATGAAGAAAAAAGAAGCCACTTGTGTTTTTCTCTTTGCAGTAATTTTTATTACAAGGCCAATGAGTCTAACCTGACTGACTCTGGAAGAGCTAGTCACTTGCAAATCCTGCCTTTGGGCTGCGGCAGAAAAGCCCATGGGGGTAACCAGTGACACCCAACCCCTGTGGTAAATCAGATTAAGTTTTGATGACGGGATGCACCACTAAGAAATATTCTAGGTACTTTAAAACAACACCAACTAAAGTGTCAGATAACTCTTCACTCTTCTTGGTGGTTATCGAATTCCAGTTATTCCATTTCACAGGAAATGTAATGCACCTTCAAAAAACCATCTTGGATTGCATCACGATTCGAAAAAAACATTCAGCAAAGTGCACACCTACACCAACACTATGTAGATATATATGCCATTTGAGCATTACATGCATTTAGGATTAGGGTTAGCCACACCCACTGGTATGCCCCACTTTGGCCAAATTAATCAGGTCCTCCTTGGCCCATGTTCAACCACCACGTTTCATGAAAATCTGTTCAGAACTTTTTGAGATAGCCTACTAAAAAACAAACAAACACACACAGATGGAATGGGATAAAAACATAAACCCCGTCCAACTCTGTTGGCAGAGGTAAAAGTGGGGCTGCAGGAGTACCCTTCACACCCACTACTACTGGCAGATATTTTCATTAACAGAATACAAGACTAAAACTCTCTTTATCTAAATCAAGCTTACTGTGGATGACCATCACAGACACCTCCATGCTGTGAATGTGGTACAGCTGCCAAGCCTCATTTACCACTAAAAACACTAAACTTGGGCCCTTTCATATCAGTTTAGACTCCAATACCCTGCAGCTTCACTGGCACCAGTGACAATCCAAGCGACTAGGGCCACTATGGATTTACTCTGGCTGGCAGATGGGGCCCACCTAAAATCCTGAGCGTAGCTTCAGACTGGTTGACACTAAGCAAGACCCTCTCTAATCCAATCTCCAGCAGAATGAGCAAAGCGAAAAGCCTGTTTACATGGTCATTAATGAATTAATCCCTTCAGATTAAGTTACTTTTCACTGGGACTTAAAAAAAAAGAGGACTGGGGATGCGTTGGACACAATATGAAGGGACAGAGCAGCAGCAGGCCTTAGCTATGGAGTCACAATACACGATACTGATTGCTTAGAATCTTGAGTCCTACAAATATCAATAATGCATTTTTGTGCTCACCACTTGACCAGTTTGTTCAGCTTGAACACATGATTTCTGAGGGTATATTTATTACATTTACCAACCTTTCCTCTGAACTTGTAACCCTCTTTTCTCTTCTGTATCTTCTGTATGTAACAATCTGGTGTAATGGGAGCAGAGACCTCTGAGTCTCACCTGATGCTGGAGATGAGCTGCCGCTGCTCATCTGTGGTCAGTATGTCTGGCAGGACTGCAGCCAGCCAATCAACTTTCTTCTCTGCTGCATACTGCTTCAGAGCAGCAAAGAGTCTCTCTTTCACTTCTGGCTCATCGCCCAAAATCTGGTCTATCTAGAGGAGATTGAACGATGATGTTAGAGGTTGTTTGAGGACAGACGAGTAAAGTACCTGATGGAGAGATTTTTGACCTAAAAAGCAGTAGCTGCAGTCCCCTTGTACTTTTACAGGACTGCCAGCTACAATTCTTGTGACATTAACAACAGTTTGGCATGAACAGATAAAAGGTAACCTTACTCAGTGCTGCACTACATGCATGATTTGTGGCCCTACTTTTTACCACCTATCTACAAATTCTTACCTGGTAGACCATTTTAATTTTTCCTCTGGATTATAAACACTTTAAGAGTTCACACCTGTGAATGGTATGCAATGGTCCTTCAACTGCTATGCATTAATTGGTCATTATTAGGCATTATTTTTACACTGTGAAATGCATGTACATTCTCTGAGGCTGATTTTAATCTTGGTCTTAAATAGGGCTTGATTTGCTCAGCTTATTCTTGACTTGGTCTCAAACCTCTTTGGATCTGGACTTGGCATTAACTTGAACTTCAAGCTGGTCTTGACTACTGCTCTGTCCCCACCACACTGCCTACACCTACCTTCCTGTTGAACTCTAGAGCCTTGTGTTTGCGGTCCAGCCTCATCCCTTCTGCTCCCAGCTGACTGTCCGCTATGCTGCTGCTGCGTTTCTGCCTTGGCCCAAGGCACAACACCCCCAGACGGAGCGTCCTCCCTTGCGATGCCTTGATCAGCGCTGCAGCCATCTCATGCTGCCTGACGGGGATGCCATTAACCTCCATGACGTAATCGCCAGCTCTCAGGCCTCCGCGGCCAGCTGGAGAACAAGGCGAACAGTCCTCCACCAGCAGGGGGCAGTCTCCGACGATAGTGAAGCCAAAACGACCGTCCGGGCCTGGTGTGATATCCATCTATAATGTAAGGAAAAAGCTGATAATTGCATAGATTAAAGCTGCTTGATGTAACTGTAAATATTCCCCCAAATAAAAGAGTGCCAGGAAGGCTTTAGCTCCTACGTCCCCTGCAGATCATATGCAATTTCACAAAGCAAACATTTTACTCAACTTTTCTTGAGCATTTTTTATTAGTTCCATGTCATCTGTAAATGTAAGATGCCCCATTCAACATTATTTTTTCTTTAAAACAAATTAGCTACTAGCTAGACTACGTATCCCATCACATCCAAGCAGCTGTAGCCCCGTAGTAGAACTGAGTCCAATTCTGGGCACATCACTTCCTGAAACAGATTCTACAATGTTTGGTCTTTTAGTGTAATTTCCCTGCCAGAGGTGAAGTGATGCGAATTTATACAGCTGAGAAGTTAAATATCAAGTTTTATAACTAACAGTTGATATTTCAACAATGGTGTTCTCATGGAGGGGATCCATAAGAATATAATTCTAAAATGAATATATTTGTGAAGAGCATTTTAAAAAAAAATTCACTGGGTGACAATATTGGCTTATGCATGAAAAAATAAGAAACTTGAGTATCTTGCCTGCAATTCTTGCAGACACACAGATAATTGTAAGATTATTTTTTCCAAAAACTGATTATATTTGGGAAGAATTAAATGAAGACAATTATAAAACATGGGTATTAGGCTTAAATAAACAATGTTATTTGCAATGTTACAGGACCTAACACTTTGATTTGATGCTTGGCACCAAAGCACACCCAGGGAATTTCCCACAAGCAATGACTTTTGACAGATGCAAAGCACAGCTGTGGAGTTTGGTCTGCATTTTCACCTTCTGCACTATAACACGTAATTCCATATACATTAGCCGACATGTGTATAGTTGTGATGGATTCAAAAGCTGCGTAAGACCTGCTGTATGCGCGACACCACTCCGATACTGGGGGGGATGTTCTTCTGGCTCTGGGCGATGGCAATGACGGCCTGTGGGGGAAGTGTGGACACATTGTGGCCCTCAATCTCCAGGACCTGGTCCCCAGGCTGCAGCCCTGCCAGGTGGGCGCTGCTCCCCTCATCCACAGACAGGATGTAGCTGGGTCCATGCCCTCCCAGCTGGAAACCAAACTCCTCAGGCCAACCCTGGTTAGATGTCGGCATGTTGAGCACTTGAGGGAAGAGAAGGTAGGAGATGAGGAGCAAGAAAAACAGATTTAACCTTTGGGGAAAAGGTGGCCTAGTGAAAGACTCATAATTTAACAATGCGATGTCTTTGGTAGTTTTGAGTAAGAGCACTACTGAAAACAAAAATCCAAGAGGTAATGAGACAAAATGCTAAAACAGATAGAGATATTCGAGGCAACTGGGCTAGACATGGGGAGCGACATTCGAACAAACTCAAATTTTGGTTCATATCCACAATTTGTTGTTATTTTGTTAGTACTCACGGATTTCTAGGATTCACCAATGTTTTCTTATTTTCACTTTTCTCTTGGGTAAAACAAAATTTTACAGGTGGTCACTTGTAGAGTGGTCACTTGAGAGTGCTCTTAACAAGAAAAAAAAAGTCACAGTCCACAAATCATTTGTCCAACACATGGAAACATAGATTTCAAATCTGAAGAGCATGAAAAATGCACTGAATTTATATCAATGCATAATCATATTTAGATTATTTTATGTTTTAGAGTAATTATAAGGATTAGAATATTATATTAGGAATATCTGAATGCAGACATGTACTTGTTTGTAGGTGCTAAAAATATTTATATGCATAAATCAATTTTACAGTGTTTATATAGAAGAACTGCCTCTCCTCTGTCTGTCCTCCTGCAGTCATAATCATGGAGCACTCAGCTTGGACAGTATGTTTTTTAGGTCTGCAGTTTAATACTGAACCATTTTCTTTTTTTTTCAACAGCTGTACGTCCCTCTGCTGAGACCACAGTCACAGTACCACAGATTTTTTTGCAACTGTTAACTTTTTGATTTTCCTGTACTGTCCTGACACTCTGGAAAATCGCATTTTCTTTTTTTTTTAACTTCATTTAACAGAACTTTGGTTTAGTTCACTTTTTTGTCCCAAAAAAGCAAATCTGACTTGGATCAGCTCTAACCACACAGTCACAATGGTGGCATCTCTAGGTCTTATGCATAAGCCAGAGTATTCTGCACATGGCACAACAGCTGCCCTCATACAGTGTTTAGGGGGTGTTACCTTATGCTAATGAATGCTCAGACACATGCCTCCAGTTTACAAACCAGGGGGATTCATCCTTTAGCACATACACACACAGAAAGAGAAGACTCAGATGGTTAAGAATGTTTGGTGCATTTGGAGAAAATGAGAGAAAATATAGGAGAAATTTAAGAAAATATTGCTGCATCTGGCCCAACGAAACACATATACTGTATAAACACACACAACAATACATGGAAACGCTACCATACCTGCTAGTGCCATTGATGTAAAACCTGCCGTTGTCAAAGAAACCCTTGGATCAAATAATCCTCTGCATGTTTTCAAACGAGATAAAATGCAGGGTTTTCGAGCAATGACTCTCCGTCCTCCTGCTATCCCTCCTGTCTCGAATTGTACTATGAAGTGTGCCTCTGCAAGCCTCTAAATTGAACCATGACACACTCTGAGGTCCCTGACCTGGTTCACGAACTCCAAAGGAGCCAATCAAATTAAGACATCACAGGGATTTTGACCTTGATGAGCCTGAGGGGAAAAGTTCTTCCAACAGACGAGTCACTCAGCGCACATCCAACTTGTCGCTGTTGCATGGCTTCGTAAATTTACAATGAAGTAATATAAAATTATTCTGCTTGCACTTTTGAGTTTTAAGCAAGGAAGTGATTGCTGTATGCAAAACAGCATCATGACTAATATTTTTTTTCTACCTTTACATTGAGGCTGGAACATTATGATGCATACGAATTAACCCACATATGACCGTTTTTAAAAAGATTCCTGATATGATGTCTTTCCACTGCCAAATACAGAATTACAAACATTTTGATCTTGGCATTTGCTGAGGATAATCTACCATTAACCCTATAATTCAGCTGAGCGGCGGTGATGTGCTTCACTGCCCCAAAAGCCAAAGCACAGCAGGATTCACACAGTGGACAAAGCTGATAAAAGACTTACAGCAATCTTTGCCTGGATACCGAGAGCCCCGTTTGCTCTGCCGAAAAGAGTATCTGCCTTTTTTGGTCTGCAAGAATTTCTTCATCTTGGATATCAAATAGCAGGTGGCTAATATCCAACCTGTGCTCTCAAATATAAAAAACGAGAGAGAAAAAAGTCTCCCCTGACCACCCCAGAACACTAGGTCACACTGATGGGGTGAAGAACTCAAAATACTGCCCCATCATCAGAGTCCTCCACTGAAACCACAGCAGTCTCCACATCGACACGGGGTGACTGTGCATGAAAAGCAAGCGAAATCTCTCTGTGAGTGTGTCAAGGAGTTAGTCCTGTGTCTCATTCCTGATTCATCCGAGGGCCAGTCCGCTTGCACAGTGTTAATCAGAAAACTGGGACACGTGCACCCACACCACTCCGTTCCTTAATAATTCTCTCTCCAAAAAGGGTATTGTGAGGCCTCATTTTTCTATAAATACACCCGATGTGTCTTTTTCCTCCTCCTCCTCTCTTGGCTAGGTGGCTCTCAAAGGGGCCGCTCCTGGCCCAGAATCACTGAGCGTCGATGCAAAAAAGCCTGATGAGTACTAACTGGAACGTCTGCCTGCCTGGAAGTCTGTCCATTTGTGTCTGTGTATGTATGAATGTGCATTTCCCTATATGTGAGTATGCCTAAATGTTCAGTCAAAGGAGAGGGAGCAGGGGCAATTTAAGACTTTGGCCTGTGGGATTAGTGGGATTATGGGCTGAATCTTCAGATCCCCTCCACCCCCCCCCTGTCATAAACAGGAGCAGATAGTCTCCTCCCTTTATCACACACCGATTTGTGAATATACACACTGACTCACAGGCCCTTAAAAAGGTAATGTGCACACCTTTGGGACACATATAGTTGCAAAACATGGTAGTGACGGGCCACGAATGTTTTAATTAGGCCTTTCCCCAAATTCAAGCATGTCCCCCACTGCCTTCTTCTTTCTATCATGTATTCATTAGCAGGCAAATCTAACACAGACCCACTGCAAACCTGTCACCACCGAAAAGATGTACAACTCCAAATGAGATACCACAAACACTGTTCAGCACCATGGACAGCGGACGTCTGATGTCCAAATCAAACAAACTTCAGCCGTGAGCCTTCAGCCTTAACACTGAATAATGTCCGAGAGAGTCATAATGTTCAACAATGACAACAAGTGGCATATTTGCAAACACAGGTATTATACACACAGAGAATAAAGGATACCAGTCAAATGTTGGACACATCTACACAAAGGTTTTTACATGTTCTACATTTTAGAACCATAGACCTTTTTCACAGCAGCCATTCTGACATGAAATAGCAGGTAAACACCAGTGTTATTAATGAAATCAATTAAGGCTCTGTTGCATTAAAGTGTAGCTGAGCCTTTCCAGTGAGCCACCATGCACAATAGCAGGACCCTGGCTCTGTTAGATCTAAATAGAACAGAACCCTAGTTAGTCTCACTGGTAACACCTGTGTTTACCCTATAAATTTCTGATCAAAATGACTGTTGTTTAAAATATTTATAGTAAAGTTATCCAAACTTATCTGCAGCAGAGGTAACCCTTGGTCTACATTTTGTGTTGTGATCCAGGTTCATCAGAATGATTTATGGATTTTGCCACTGCACAGAAACTTTGAAAGTTCTTGAGGTTTTCTGAATTGACTGACCTAGATTTCTGAAAGCAATGATGGACTTTGCTAAGTTGAACTCTTCTTGCCATATTATGCACAACTACAACCAGAAATAATGGCCTTCCAGCAAACAGAGCTACATAGATACTGTACATGCCACCTTGTCACACAACTGATTGGCTCCAACACATTAATGACAAAGAAATCCCACAAAGCAACATTATAAAGAGGTACACACTGTTATTAGGATGGTGTAATGATTGTGGCTTGACATTTTCCATCACCAAAATTTCACACAAGTTCTAAATAAAAACTGCTTATTGGGTTGGGAGCAACTGACAATATTCATGTGACCCTAAATTGATCCTACGCTAGACGAAATAAGAGGTATGGAGCGAGGAAGAGGGGATGTTTTGCTTCAGAATGAGAGATCATTGGGGCGAGAAGAGGAGAATGTGAGAGAAGATATAGATAAGGGTAAATCTTTGTTTGCCACACTGTCCATGACCTCAGCTCTTTGTCATAATAAGTCAGTATGTGTACTAAGAAACCATTGCAGCTAACGACTCAGTGGATATCCGAGCCTGAGAATCAGTCCCAGCTGGAGGGAAAGTGCCGGTGATGAAGGCTGCAGGCAGGCCTACTTGAGCGTAAACTGTCACGAGAGGCGCACAATAAGGAACGGCCATTACGTTACTAACTGAATAATTGAACACAGACGCTTATATTTCCAAACAGACACTGTTCATCACTTCAATCAAACTCTCCTCTTTCACCTCAGCCAAGATGATTATTTTACTCATGAGACTGAGTAAGGCAGAGAAAAAGTACCCCGACATTTGACAAGCAATAAACAAATATACAGTAAATGTGTAAGTAAATAACCATTTCCTCAAATTTGCATTATAGCCAAACAAGAGACATGCAAGAATGAATCACCAAAATGGACCAAACACTGAGATGAATGAGAATAACTGGTGGAGAGCATTCAGGATCATTCTTAACTACTAAATGCACACAGCTCAGGAAAGTCCAGTATAATCATGCTCCCCTTACCTTTTCAAACAGCATCCATAGATGTGCGTACTGCCTGCAAGAGCTCCTGAGTAATGCTCCCCTCTCCAGCACCGTGAACTGTAACATGAGTGTTGGGCCAAGTCGGCAACCAGATCCAACAGGTGTCTTGTGATGCCTTGTTGCATTGTGTGGAGCAGTGCAGAGAGACAGCAACATTACACTACACCGAGTAAGCCGTTTAGTTTAAACAATGAAGCCAAGCGTTAGAAAATGTACAGTCATCTCAAGCCAAAACATTTTTTTTCTCCCTTGCAATAAAAAAACAAGGATCACCTGCTCTTCTTCTGACCCAGTGAGTGCAGATGAAAGCTTTTAGGTGGCTTAATGTTTTCTCTTCTCCATTAAAAGAAAGATTTTACACTCTGCTTCTGATGTTGATGTTGGTACCACTTGGCAATTTGGCAAAAAGTGTTTCCAATTTATGACACTTTATAATTTCACTGCACTGTATTTTAGAGGGAAATACTGTGCTTTTACATTTATCTGAGAGCTTTGCAGGATAGGGTTTTACATGCAAAACATAAAATCTGACCCACAGTTAAAGTTTAAACTAGCAAACAACATAATAGAGCTGCAACAGTAAAATGCTTCAATAATTTAACCGTTCTTCATAATTAATACTTTTCATTTTGACTTTTCCTACTTAACAGGGCAACATTTTAGTGGTAATACTTGAGGAGGACAGATTGAAGACACTCGAAAATATTTCAAACAACTTTTTTTCTATTTAGCCATGGCTTAAAAACGACTAACAAAACAATGAGAGTTGAGTTCCTATAGTTTTGCGCATTAACATGTTCTCCACGTTTTTTTTACAGAATGTAATACAGCTTATTTGATTTGTACCGCCTTGCCACTGCTTCCAGAGAATTGTCTCCCATCAGAGGCTGCTGCTAGTACTGCTTCTCATCAGCGGCCGTTAGCTTAGCAGTTAGCCGCACCGATGCTACGGAAGTAACGTCACTGTTGACGTAGCGTGAGTGTGGAGCGAAAGTGAAGGGGGTGGCAGCAGCGCTAGCCAAAACCAGCTATGTTTACTTGAGATTAATCACTGAAAGGCAGCTGTGTTTCACCTGTAATGAAAGGTAAGGGCGCAATGAACGAATGAAAGGCTTCGGTAAAGTAAAGAAAACGCTTTTCTTGCCGTGTAGCTTTGCTAACGTGAGATAAGCGTCCTAGCGTGGTGCTAACACAACTTATTCACCTGTAGGCGTTTTAGGAAGACAAGTTACGACCACGTATGAACGAAATGAGTAGTGGAGTAAAGATGACTCAGTCTCACAGCCAGACCTATGTCCACACCTAGTTTGAGCGCTGTTAAAATGATGGGGACCAAAGTGTAAATCTTAGCTGGTTTGCTAGTCAGTTTGTAGTGAGTTTGTCCTGTGAAACAACGTGAACACCTGTTGCCTTCCCCTCTGAAGCCGCCAGGTGAGCCATGGATTTCCTCACGCTTTTCGCCATATATGTAGTGGTGGTGCTGACATGCATCGCCCTGGTCTGCAGGTACTCAGGCCAGCAGCAGACCCCCTTCACTTTACTCTTCAACTACATATCAAAGGTAAGAGACAGGGGCTGGCTGCTTGCACTTCCACAGACTGACACTGAGAGGCGCTGCTGCACTGCTGCCTCTCACAGCCCAGACTGGCAGTGAGCAAATGTTTTCTGTTTCTTCTTAGGTGATTGCTCCAATCACACCGAAATGGCTGCAGAGTTTTTCACAGTGGGCCTTGCACAGACTGTTTCATCAAAGGTTTGTAGTGAAATAAAATGATTAGTTGATTAATCAGTTGATTGACAAATTGTTGATAACTGATTAACCACTTGAGTCACTTATTAATTAAAAATAGGCTGCCAAACATGTACAGCCTCACAAATTCTAAAGTTGTCTTGCTTTCCTCTGTTATTAAAAAAAAACAAGCAAGCAATTTTAAGATACCACTTTGAGCTCCAGTGACTTATGATGGTATTTGTCATTATTAATGGTTTATAGACAAAATGCTTAATTAATTGATCAAAAAAATAGCTGATAGATTGATTGACAATTGATATATTCAGTAGCTGCATCCCTAAAAGAAACAGACTTTTGTTGATATTATTTTGCTCCCAATTTTTATTTATTTATTTATTTTAACTACTCATTATTGATGATGATGTTGTTTTTGTGCGTGTGTCTGCGCAAGTTTTTCCTATGTTCTCTGGTGATTTGGAAAAGAGGCATGGCAACACCACGTTTTGTTACCCAGAAAATGATGCTTCACAATAAAAACATTTAAAATGAGACAAAAAAAATCTTACAATGATGAGCACTTTTTGGAAAATTGGGTCAAACAGTCAAAGAAATCTAAAAAAGAAAAGAACCCCAGAACCCCTTGTATATTTTTCTCCATTCTACTCTACGATTGACCTAATCTTTTATATTTGCCTTCAGTCTTTGTCATTTGTGTGTCATTACAGAAGCAGCATGTTCATCTGCCTGCACATCCTGCTGGAGGCTGCTGTGTATGCAGAGTTCACCTATGAGGTGTTTGGCTACTGCAGGGAGATGGACACGACTCTGAGCAGCCTGTCGGTGCCTTACGTCCTGCTGGCCATCAAGACCTTCTTCTTCTACCTCTGCATCAAGCGAGACCCAGGTGGAACTATTTTTTTTTTCTGGCACATACTTCTTAGCAATGGAATGGAGACTAAAGATGACAAGATTCTTAAATAAACAAACATAAACATAAATGACATGCCCAAACTGGATAAGAGACATATGAGTTAACCTTTGACCTCCTGTATATAAGCAGGATGTTCATCCCCTTGAGCCCTACCTCACATCACAGAGATTTACTCAGTGTTATGAGAGTGCAGCTATACTTTCAGGTCTCTAGGCAGTTTTAATATGATCACGAGAGGTTTGTAATTTGATTTTACCCATGCACATTGGTAATTTCAGTCAGTTATCTGGAACAAAACTCTTATTTATGTTGCTCTATATCTTTGTAATGTGTTTCCCCTTTTGTTCTTAGCACCAAACCACGCTTTAACATGAGTTTAATTTCTTATTTTGTATCCTGTTTGAGTGCTTCTTTTAGTCTTCTTTCCCTGCCAGATTCAAGTATTTCTCCCGCTGTAGATGTCCTGATGTCCCCGCAAAATCATTAAAGTTTAATTTCAGGCAACCTAAAGAGTGATGCTGCTCTGCCACACCGCAGGTTACATGACTCTCGCAATCCAGATGGCCAGTAATTGCGTAAAAGAGCAGACACTGATCCTGATTAGAAATGCCCGTGGACGTCAGAGTCAACCCATACAAATCGTTAGGCAGTTTCAGCCAGAATTTATATGTTGGTATGTTTGTTCTAGATGGGACAAAATTGCTGTGGTGCTGACGTAAAAATTTATCAATGACTAGACTTCCTGTGGTAATTCTAAGGTGGGAGAGGGCTTTACAGATTTAAAAATAATCACGAGGGTTTCATCTGATGAGTGGTTTCTTAAAGTCCTTAAAGTATGATGGTACCGCAGATTCAGTTCAACTTCACCTAACCCATTTGCTGGAAAAGTGCAGTGTGTTGGGTATGGAGAGAGAAGGGGGCAGCTATCAAATAAGTCTGATCACATAGAGGTGAAGTTAAATACTGCATTACAAATATCATTATCCTCTATTTTAAAAAAAACTCTTATGTATTAGTCTCCCAGAAAATTAATGTCTCTGATCCTTCTAACATGTAGCAGTGTATATTTTATGTGTGTCATGTCAGAACATGGTGATATTTCCCCTCAACCTTCTCCTCTCCGCTCTTCCTCCGACAGGCACGGTGACAAAAAAGAGAGTCTCTGGCCAGCTGCAGATTTATCCATATGACAGGAGGATGTTTCACCCTGGAGTCTCCTGTCCAACCTGCCAGCTGGTCAAACCCGCTCGCTCCAAACACTGCAGTGAGTTCCCTTGTTTCATTCTCAGCTTTGTCCCTTTGGGTTTTGGTAGTTAAACCATAGAACATTACATTACATTAATATAGTTGTCAACACCATCACAACAAATGTGCAAGTCAGTTTTTCTAGATTACAAGGAAAACTTAGTGAGTGGTTGAAAATGTGTGGCTTAGGGTGTTTATGGTCATTTTGTCCTATGGACACTGTAAAAATTTCCTTTAATGTTTCAGCTGACTCTGTAAACCCACTCTGTGTTTTTCCAGGAATCTGCAACAGGTGTGTTCAGCGTTTTGATCACCACTGTGTCTGGGTAAACAACTGCATTGGAGCCCAGAACACGCATTACTTCCTGCTCTACCTGTTCACGGTGTGCGCCATGGCAGGAGACATTGCCCTGCTGACGGGTGACATGCTGCTTCACGCCGTGCTGCGTTCAGGGCTTCTGAGGGCCAGTTACATGGACGAGCAGGGCCAGCAGCAGCAGGCGGGGCCTCTGTTTGTCATACAGGTGAGTACATCACCTAAAATTTTACTTTTTTCCTGTTTCTTTTTAATATTTTTTTGGTATTTTTTTAATATTAATGCGGAAAATCATATTTTTTTAACCTACCATAGCAAGATACAAGGTCTAGAATATCACTACTGTGTTTTGTGAAGACACGTGTTGCCATTGAAATGTTTATTGCATTAATTAGCTTAATTATTGATCTCATTTGCATAATTGGTCATGTTAAATGCATTATGGCAACCATGGTAGGACATTAGGCAGCTCAAGTGCCTCTTATAGTAAGTAAATGGCTCCTATTGTTGATTTTTGTCACATTTTGGAAGAAAAAGTACAGTCTGACCTTATTGCATTAGTTTATTTACTGAATAGGAAATTTTAAGTACTTAATTGAATAGTTTACTGGAATTGTGGTTTACAAACTTAAGCCCCTACTAATTCTAAAATGAAAGTGTTGAAAAACTTTTGTGCCCTCATATTAATCCTCTGTTTTCCACCTTCTCTCCTCACAGCACCTGTTCCTGACTTTCCCCCGGATTGTCTTCATGCTGGGCTTCCTGGTCTTTGTCTTCTTCCTGCTGGCGGGGTACGCTCTGTTCCATTCCTACCTGGCCCTCATCAATCAAACCTCCAACGAGTGGTACAAAAGCCGCGGCTATGTCTGCCAGCACTGCCACCCGACCTCCGCAGCAGACCACTTCTGCAGCCCGGCGCCCAACCACTCCAAAAGACACTTCTACAGCAGAGGGGTACTCCGAAACCTGGGGGAGATCTTCTTCCCCCCGAGACCTGTTCATAAGAAAGAAAACTGAAAGATAACTGTCATGCACTGTTGTTACGCCATGTTCACATCATGTCAGATTTACAGTAAATACGACCTCCTGACTGGGAAATACTGTTCACCTATGATTTGGGATTATTTGTGGGATCTTGTATCTCCCACTTAGTGTTACTTATGACTTGCAAATGTTAAAACAAGCAGAAAACACTACAACAAATCCACCAATGTTAGGACTGGCTGCCCAAAATAATAAAAATCTAATTCATCTGTTATACTCACATTAATACATGTGCATGTCTTGTAAAAATGAAGTCATGTCTGCTGCAGGTTGTTCATGGTTGATTTTTAAATCTTAAACTGTAAACATATGAACACTTCAGGTTGTTATCAGTGAGATTTCATCCCATTGTTTCATTTGTTCTGATGTGATGTGAACCTGACATTCGTTCACTGCTGTTGGATGTGTTGTACTTTGTGTTTTTTTTATATGATAATGTTCCATTTGATGGGAGTGACAGATTTGAATAGACTGATTTTTTTAAAATAATCATTTTGTGGAGTTTTAATTTCTTTCTCTCTGTCGTCTGCTTGTGACAAGGTGGTTGCACCTAGAGTACAAAACAACAGGTGTTATTAAACAAAAGCATGTGGATCAGTGATAATAGTAAATGTATGCATGTAGTGTATCATCAGAAAACTTAATTCCCTCTTTGCAAATCTAACAGGAATGCCATTTAAAGTCACATGATAAGGACAAAGTTGTAGAAAAGTTTGATGCAAGAATAACCTCAAAATGCGTCAGCAGCAAATAACAAACACCTGAATCCCATTCATATCTTTTTTTTTTTTTTTTTTAGGAATAGCTCAAAGCAGTCATTTTAAACCCCTCTCCATTGTCAGGTTGACTCTATAACTCCGATCATAAGCCAAAAATTCATCCAAAAAGCTTACTTTTCCTGCTCTCACGCGCGTAGTTACCAACAGACTGCCGCCTCGAGTCCTACAAGTCTGAACTTTGGAAATAATTTTACACAAGTTCTTTTCACTGATATGACAGAGTAAAAGACAGCCAACAATTTTTGCAATGATCGTGATGTGTAATTGTTCATGTTTATATTTTTATAAAGACACCTCTAGAGGCCATCGACATTTTGACGATCTGTCACTATAAGATGCATTATGTGCATTTTTACATCAGGGGAATATGTTATGAAGATAATAAAATAGTAAGGGCAGCTAATGAAGCACTTGAACTCTTGATAATTGAGAATTTACATGTGGAATTACTGCCGTCCAAGCAGCCTCTGCCGAATTGAAAGTCCCAAATGTCCGACTGTCCCGGCGGTACGTGAACGCACATAATGTTCTTGCGCCTTTAAGCCGGTGCGGAAGTAACATCGGGATTGCTGTAATGTTAGCTAACGCTCAGTGGAAGGCGTACAGTATGTGAGGAAGGTCAGGCTTTTGCCTCGTTGAATTTCAGCAATCGTTCAGGTGGAAAACCGCGGCAGCCGCTCGGATCGGGAACTTGTCGCGACTCTCCAAGTGAAGCGTTTTCACCGCTGAGTAGTTTGCCACCGTGGTGAGTTTGTCCGGTAACGAAAAAAGGCACACGGCGATCGAGGAGCTCGGTAGTTTATCTTTGAATCAGACAGTTCAAGTATTCCCTGATGGCTGGGTCGAAATGCACGAGGCTGAGCGGCGCGCTGGTGCAGCAGCTGCTGGACACCGTGGACAGCATCCTGTTTGACTGCGACGGGGTCATCTGGAGGGGGGACCAGGCCATCCCGGGGGCCCCCGAGGTCATAAGCCTGCTGAAGAAACACGGCAAGAAGGTGTTTTTCGTCACCAACAACAGCACCAAGACGAGGAAGATGTACGCGGACAAGATGGCCCGCATGGGGTTCAGCGTGACAGAACACGAGGTGTTTGGGACAGCGTACTGCTCCGCCATGTACCTGAAGACTGTCTGCAAGCTGGAGGGCAAAGTGTACCTGATAGGGAGCAATGCACTGAAGCAGGAGCTGGAGACGGTCGGGATCCAGCAGACCGGGGTGGGACCCGACCCTATATCCGGGGTGCAGGTCGACTGGGCCAATGTGCCTCTAGACCCCGAGGTGAAGGCGGTGGTGGTCGGCTTTGACGAGCACTTCACTTACATGAAGCTGAACAGAGCCATGCAGTACCTGACCGACCCAGCCTGCCTGTTCGTGGGGACCAACACTGACACCAGGCTGCCCCTGGAGGAGGGCAAGGCTGTCCCAGGTAGGGATACCCACTCATCATACAGTTACTGACATAAACCCCACCATCAGTCAAATCTGAAGCTGTCACTTAAAAGCAGCCTGTGATAAAAAGAGGATATTTCCTTATGATTTTATTTTAAATCTGAGAAAAAACAATCCAAACATCTGTCACTTACGGGCATTCCTGGTACATCTGTCAGAATGCTCCTATCTGTCACAGTTTGGGAAGGCAGTACTTTAATCTCGTGGAGCAAGTTATTCCAGTGCTATATTTCACAAAAGCCATCTTAAGCCACACCTTTAAAGCCATCCATTCACTTTCATCAATGTTTAAAGTCACCATGAAATGAAATCACACTCACTTTTTAAATTTTCCATTTCACATACCCCTATTTTAACAAGACCTGCAGCTATGTTCTGCTAATTGTATATCAAAATCCTATACAGTTACTTCCTGGAAAAGTGTATTTTTAGTGCCAAGTACATGATGTACCAGTAGGCATACATATAATGTGTAAGCAATAATATCATATCCTGCAGCCCACTGGTTTACACCACTGGCCACTTTTGAATACACCCCCCTTGTCATGTACCACCCCAGCATCCACCAAATTAAAAGGATTGAAAGGATTTCCGAGGCTTGTAGGAAGGGAGCCGTGATTTTTAATCAGTGGGTTGCTTTCTTTTGCATTGTTAATGAAACAGGGATTTAATTAAACAAATGCCGATGATCTCAAAGGAAAGCAAGTCATATCCCCATTGAACCCTTTCAGGTACTGGCTGCCTGCTGAGGGCGGTGGAGACTGCGGCACAGCGCCAGGCTCAGACGGTGGGCAAACCCAACCACTTCATGTTTGACTGCGTGGCGTCCCAGTTCAGCCTGGATCGCAGCCGCTGCCTGATGGTGGGCGACCGCCTCGACACGGACATCATGCTGGGCTCCAACTGCGGCCTGAAGACCCTCCTCACCCTCACAGGGGTCAGCACTGTGGCCGATGCCGAGGCCAATCAGAACAGCGGCTGTGCAGAGAGGCAGCGCATGGTGCCGGATTACTACGTGGAAAGCATCGCCGACCTCCTGCCAGCCCTGCAGGGATAAATACTGGGAGTCCGTCCTGACTAAAGACTAGCTGCATGATAGCCGAGCTGAAATAAACCTGTGGATTGACTAGCCTATCACAGGCCAGGGTCCATTGTCTCTTCCATTGTCTTGTAAAAGGCAGCGTTTCACATAGAGATTAGTGTGATTGATGTCACAACCAAGCAGCACTGGAGTCTTGAATGACTGGTGTGGCTGTCTGAGACAGTGACTCACAACTCTAAGAGACGCTATCCAGGGTTTATCAGCAATGTTATCATTTACTGTAGGATTTATGGTGGCACCGTGACTAGGAATCCAGATCTTCATTGATTCAGCTGTTATTCAAGGAACAGTTCACCCAAAGTAATTAAAAAGAGGCAACTTATTCCTCCACGTAGTTGCCATGTGATTTGGCGCAGTTTCCAGTCTTCCCTTACGCTCAAACCAGCAAGCTGTATCTGTCCGCCCCCAAGTAGAACAAATTAGAGGCAGATAGATACAGTTTTCAGGTGTTCTTTGGCAGGAAATCGTTCCCAACAAAACTGGGTTATGTTGGGCATCTGTGTCATTGTTTTTGGAAAGAGCTGTTGCTCTTACATTTTTCACAAGTAAATTTGTGATTGTTTGAGTTCCACAAATGAACACCCAGCCAGCCCCATTGTATTGGGGTAAAGAAAGACAGACTGGAAACCTCACCAAATCACACAGAAGTTATCTGGATGGATAGACTGCACTAAGTAGCAACATATCTTTTCTGTACTTCTGGTGAACTGTTCCTTTTAAAACCTGTTTCAACATGGTATGAATGAATGGCTCTTTAGTACATAAGAACAATGATTTCCAGTATTGACTAAACGAACTTTGTAAAAGTGTTTCAGGCTAAGTTATGAAAGGGTTGAAGTGCACTGTACTGTATGTTCCCCCCTTTTTTTTTCAACGATGGCGTGTGTGTGTGTGTGTGTGTACATTTTAAGGCCCTTATCCTGTTTGTGATGCAATCGTCCGCTTAAGCAATGAAATCAAACAGTGGGGAAATTAGCACACAAGTGTAAATGACTCGGTAATACATGTGTTCGGTTTTACAGGTCTGTTTTATGACAGTTGGGTTAAGATTCACTTGACCAATAACTCTTCATCAGGAAGTAACTTTATGGTATCAACTATGTGATGTCAGGATATACATGTGTACATTTGTGTCACATTTGTGATACAGTTTACTTGTAACACTCAGTATGTAATGCAGGTATTTACACTCTACTTCATGGGTTCATGCAATGATGCCCAGTTTTGTCAGATATAATGTCAGTTACCATTATTGAACCAGTCACAGACTGATGTTAATGTTATCAAAGCGATGCAGACTTCTATATTGTTTTTTTTTCTTACCATCCACTGTCTCTAATCTACACTGAGAAGAAATATAAAGGGGTGGACAAAATAATGGAAACCCCACATGAAAAATGACTAATGAATTAAGTAAATCCCAATAACAAATGCAGTATGTGTCAGCTTTCAAAGGATTTTTCAAAGCAACATGAGGAAACGTGAGGATTGCCCATTATGAAAAAATATAGAGCAGTCTGGAAAAACACAGAAACCCAGTCAAATGCAGACTAACTGCCTCAACAAAATGCAAGTAAATGCAAGCAAGTGGAGGCTCACGGACAGAAACAGCAAAAAACTGCAGGTCAACACAGTTCAGGACTCGATGATCCAAGAAGGACTGGAGCTATTCTGAGGCCAAAGCGTGGTGTTACTCCTCAGGAGATGCTGGACACTGGTGAACTGTCAGTGGTTTCTATTATTTTGTTCACCGCTCTGTATTTGTCTTCACCCCCAAATCACTGAAAACACTAGTGAAATCATAATAAAACACATTTTGCTAAATCAGCACCTGCTGTCTGTGACGTGAAGTCTAAAGTTTTCAGTTTTCAGTTCTGTGCTTAAAGTCACCTTGGGCTGTCAGCGGCTGGATGCAGCAGCAGTCAGAACCTCATATCACCTCTCATGATGATAGAGCCTGTCCAAGCTACACCTGTCTCAACCCTTTGTCCATTGTCTGGGTAAGGGTAGCTGGCCAATTGCTGTCACGTGTGTTTGAGTAGTGGGTGAACAGGGGCAGTGGAAAGAGGTAGAAGG
>OMLB01034475.1:16614-29403 GCA_900302555.1 Myripristis jacobus | reverse complement strand
CAATCTCATTTTCTCTGGATTGGATGGACAGCTGCTGACAACAGTCTGCACTGATCAAACTGATCTGCAGTGTGGCCACTGGCCAGGTCCTCTTTGCC
Source organism: Myripristis jacobus (assembly GCA_900302555.1). NCBI lineage: Eukaryota > Metazoa > Chordata > Actinopteri > Holocentriformes > Holocentridae > Myripristis > Myripristis jacobus. Next base: position 29,305 of record OMLB01034475.1, on the reverse strand, counting down.
TTCTCAGTCATTGTAATTTGAAGTCAGACTGATCCTTTATCAGCAATATTGCAGTCCAAGACACTTCACTTGGCACAGTAAGGAGAGTAAAAACATTGTCAGGCTCACAGCTTTGGCAGATTCTTAGATATTTCTCATATTCATGTGGCTATTGGTCTTTGATGTAATGTTCCCCCAAAGCATGAAAAATGCCCCCTAAAAAACTTTGCAAGGATAAAAATCTGACTCTCCCTGCATGTGACTCAATGTTGTTACATTCAAAAGTTTAAATATAATATTCAGTTATAGAACATTGGTTTGTATAGCATCTGCACCACATTTTAAAAACATAGTTGACTTCCCTCCAATCCAGAATATGTATGTATTTTTCTTTGATCATTTTAATATTGGTATACATGTGCATGTGTGTAAGCCAACGTGCAAAATGATGAGACGACCATGTCCAGAAAAGTATTAAACCTATTATGTGTGAATGTATTGAATATGTGAAGTTTGAAGTCACTACAGTTTCATTAAAATGAAGGGTAAAAATATATGGGTTCATAAAAAGATGTAATATTTGTATTACAATTTTTTTTTTGATTGTAATTAAAGCATGCTTCCAATTTCTATCATGGGAATTTGTTGTGATTTACACACCTGTAGAATTGAACCTGTTTGAGTCATTTTGTAAACTTTTAGAAATAAAAGAGCTCACTTTGGCTGCCAAACGACTATTTTATATCTAGTGAAAGAGACCTAATTTATATGTTCAACATTTTAATTGTCCTTTCTCTCTTCTAATGAACTGTTCACATGGGGAAAATAATGAGCTTATTTAAGCATGTGGAGGTTCTCAGTCATCCGGGTCAAGGTTATCCACATGGAGTCAAATCTAAGTGAACGGGACTTGTTAGTAGATTCTTGAAGACGTTTCACCTCTCACCGAAGAAGCCTCTTCAGTTCTGAGCGACTGGTGGGGCGTCGCAGCTATTTAGCCTGTGTGAGGATGTTGATACCATTGGCTTGTCAGCACTCCTCCCAGGTGTGACAACTGTCTTGGGTGTCATTGGAGTCACATGACTCCGGGAGTGAACGATGGTTGTTAGGGTCACCTGACCGCAGCAATGAATGCTAGTTGTTAGGGTTACAAGGGGTCAAGTTGAATGGTTCACCTTTCTGGAGAGGGATGACAGGACAGCGTGGTAAGTCGGAGACAGATGGTGTCTGAGACCTCCTGCTCTGCTGAGAGATGCCTTCTCTGTCTTAACACAGATGTCTTCCTTCACTGCTCTTTCAAACCATCTGTCCTCCCTATCCAAAATATGAGCAGTATAGTCCTCAAAGGAGTGCCCCTTTTCTTTCAGGTGCAGGTAGCCTGTTGAGTCTTAGCTTGAGGTGTGTATCCTCCTGTGTTGACCAATGCATTTGTTTAATAGCTCTTCAGTTTCACTGATATATGGGTCTGTACAGATAGATAGATGTACTTTATTGATCCCAAACTCTCACTGCACTGGGCTGCATTACACTTGACTCGATCCTCTTGTGTTTAGGTGTGTGTTTTTTGGGGGGTGGACCAGTTCCTGTCTGAGTGTGTCACTGGGTTTGAAAAACATCAGGATGTGGTGGTTGTTGAAAATTCTCAGATACTCCAGACAGGTAGGTGATGGCAACGTTGCTGCGTTTATTCTTCATTTCTTCATCACCTGATCTCTGTTGGTGTTCTTCCTGGATCTTGTGGCTGTTTTTACAAAGTTCTGGTATCCACAAGTTTTAAGTACTTCCTTCAGAAACTACTTCAGACTTCCTTGTTTGTGCTCCTTTACTTGGGCCTGGGAACTGGCTAGCACCTTATCAGCTCAGTGGTGTAGGGTCCTGATAACTCCTAGTTTGTGATGCAGCAGGCGGTGAGAGTCAAAGAGTTAGCATTGATCTGTGTGTGCTGGTTTTCTGTATGCTTCAGTCTGGAGGCTCCTGTCTTCTTCAGTGTGTACGGCACAGCCCAAAAAGTTCAAGCTGTTGTTTCTGACATCCTCTCCTGTGAACTTGATGCTACTGTCCACTGAGTTACTGTGTTCTGTGAAGACTTACATTTCCTGGGTTTTGATTTTTACCCATGTGTCATCCACAAATCGTGGCTCAGTGACGCTCCTCTGAAGGAGTTCAGAGCTCTGCTTCTTCCCACACAGAGGTCGGTCACAGTGGGAGAGACTGGGGAGCCCATGGCACAGCCAGGCTTTTCTGTAAAACCATCTGTTGTACTGAAAACAGGTGGTGTTCAGACAGAGGCCCAGCAGTATCTGCTCATATCCGGTCGGGTCAAAGGTAAATTCTGTTATTAAAGGTGTTGTACTGTAGTGGCCATTGTCTTATGGTTTCCACTGCCTCCATAGTTGGGATGCATGAGGTCACGCAAAGAGGTCATATCATAGGACACCATGATTTCTTCTGGGTCCAGCTTCAATCCTCAGGCATTGCTGATGTAGGGGTTTTGAACATGGTGGGGAGTGTTACCAACCAGAGGAGCTAAAATAGATGAGGTAGTTAAATTTTTGGCAATGTTGTAACTGACTGAGTTGATGCTGCTGCTGAAAATGGGCCTCTTACACCGTCTATAGTTTCCTCTTTCTCTACTTTTTGTAGACAATCTATGGCCTTTTTCCTGTATCCACTGGTGGGACCTTGCCTCTGTGTTTCATAGGTATTAGTAACTGTGACAAAGTGGACTAAACAACACCATTTGTCACTTATGTACCTGTTCATTTCTTCATTATCACAGTTTTTTTTTTAGTTTCATTACCTGTTATGTTAACCATAAATTCCATTTAATAGTGCCAATACATATCAATATCCCAGGTCTGTTTGTGTTTAGCATTGTATTTAAGTTAAAATCTCCATGATTGTTAATCCTAGGTTCACACAGTAATGACTGACAAACGTTGTTATTTCAGTAAATTTTATGGCTGTTTTCATTACAACATTATTGCGTAAAGAAACTTTCCTTTGTTTAAGTGTTCAATGACATCAGCGAAGCTACCAGAAGCTACCATGTCAGAGGAGGAAGCTGCTGATGATATTTATATATATTTCATTTATGTTTCCTGGTTTCCTGTGAATAATGATGACGTGTGTTTATTAATTGCTGAGTTTGAAATATTTAAGGTGCCAACCCCTGCAGTGAGGACGGTGAGGAGCTAATGCAGCATAATAATGAGAGGTGTGTCAGTGTAAATCCAGTTGTCTTGGGGAAGCCAGAGAGCGAAGGTGAGGCATAGCTGAGGCCAGGGCTTGTGCCATTATTTTGACTTTGTGCCATTATGAGTTAATTTATCCTCAGTTACTCGTGTTAATAGTTTTTTATGTTAATAGGTTGCATGTGTAAATAAATGTCCACCTATGAGACTTTCAGCAAAGCCTCTTGAGTCTGCCTCCTACTTGACAATAGACCCTCTGGCAATAACTATGTTACAGAGTCACTGAGCAGCATGGTGACTCTGGCATGATGCTCCGTAGAGTTTAGGACCAGTTTAATCCTTTGGCTATGACATCTTTGGTTGTGTAAGCTCCCAGTCTGACAGGTTCATCACCCATCTGCCATGCATCTTCATCAATGTGGTGTCATCTTGCTTCTACCTCCCAGTGAATTTTTCTGTTCCTCTGGTGTTGTCGGCTCATGATTTGAAATTTCTGTATTTGTCAATCCTTTCATTTGACATGCTGAGATAATTGTTTCTCCTCAACAAACTCAAACAAGACCATCCTGAGCAGATGTGATTTCATTTTTTGGAGTAAACAGTCAGCCGTCTTCTTCCTCAAAGCTTCGATGGTGAAATTGAGCTGTCTCACTCTCTCATTCAGTACTTGGTTCTGTGCTTTCTCCAGGATCTCTTTCAGCCCTGTGGCCGCTCACAGTGGAGCCTAGGTGTGGGCTATTTGTGTTAACAGATTGGTGTGAAAGCATCGACTGATGGCGTCCACGCACAATATGCTCATTTGTCCAAATAACAGAAAAAGGTGAAGTCATTAGGCTTGATCCTGAACATCAAGGATATGCGTGGATGCTTGCATTTGCATGTTTAAATCCCACAAACATGAAAATTTGTAATCCTTGGGAATAAGAGCGCCTGGGACACAATGATGGTGTGGGCATCAATTCACAATTTAGCCCTCCAAGTAAACAGGCCTCATTTCAGTGTGAAATATCAGACATTGTCTGTGTCCTTTCTGTTTGCTGACAGTGTCACTGTTCATGGCAGCACCAGAGGGTACAGCAAAGATTCAGTGAAAGGAAATTATAATGATTTTTTTTTTAAGTATGAAAGTCAGCATGATGAGATTTAATGGGCATGGACCTGCCTGTTGTAGGAGTAACATGATCATGAAGTAAATGAGGGAGGGAGGGATGGAAGGAAGAAAGGAGTTAAATATATGATTAAATGTTATCACATAATCTGTTGGGCCAGTTGAAATATTTATAAAGCTGATCTTGCCAGTTGTAGTTTCATTCAGCTTTGATGATGGGCCAGGCTGAGAAAAAAATATAGGAAAAAAGTCACAAATTATGATGTTTGATCAAGCAAATTTTAGAATTATGGGTCTTGACTGATTTTTCTCATTATGAAAAATTAAAGTTCAATTTTTATCAGAGCATTCACTGTTACAGTCCCAAAGGGCTTTACAGGCACAAGAGTGCAATGGAAAAGAATCGTATAGGTACGCAGACGGCTCTAGCACCTTTAGGCACTTGGACCCCTAACAGTACTAATAACAATAACAACAATAAATAACAATAGGGCTTCGCACTGTTGCACAGTGCTCGGGCCCTAATAATAACCTGGCAGGTAACAAAAGGTTTCCAATGATTAGTGCTTGTACGTCTAAAAATAAATGTCAGGAATTACGCACATGCTCACAGTTTCTCTGTGCAGAGGCATTTGAGGCGCTTGTGCACTTACAGTCATCTCATCACCAGGGGGAGCTCTTGCATAAACCTAGACTGTAAGATACAGGACTAACAGTGTATATACGTATCTGTTAGTGTATGTAGGCTTTTCCTTGTATTCATACATAAAAGCCTTTCCCAATCAATATACGCTTTGGATTATACGCACCTCACTGTCTGTGGCCGTCCTGAGGTTACAATAATACATTTAATGCGTGTCCACTTTTCCTCCTGACAAGACGGCGGTGAGGTGACGGAACCTAGTACGTCTTATCTATAAGGGGAACAACCGGTGGATTTTTAAATGTCTGTACTTCCCACTTTTTTACAACCAGAGGAAGAGCCGTGAAAAGGTTTTGGCAGCGGTGGGATTCGAACCCACGCCATCGAAATGACTGGAGCCTAAATCCAGCGCCTTAGACCACTCGGCCACGCTACCGCTCACGACAGCGGGGCTGATATTGATGCTAATATATTTACACTAAATATCTCGATAGTCATACGATATAATGATGGTTTCGGCCTGATTTGAAAGTGTAGCAACAAGTACAACTAAGCTTTCTTCAAAAGATAATAGATAAAAAGATAATAACACCAAATGGACATAGAAAATGCAGTTCACAAATATTTCATTGCTCTGAACAGACAAATTACTGTCTTTGGCTGCACTGAAATTGAATTAAAAAATTAAAGTGACACATTTTATAACCTCTACTTCAACACAATGCGTCAACAATATTTTAAAGTGTAACAATAGTGAAAATTGGGCCATCTTAAAAAAAAAACCAGCATAATAATACGTAATATGTAGTTACTGCACAAAATATTTTTTGATCCTAACAGACCAATCGGTGTCTTGGGCTAACCCTGACCCTAAATTTTGAGATATTAATATCGCGCATGATCATATCTAGGTAGCGATATGATAATGATATGATAATAATATATCGTTCAGCCCTAGTTTATACCATATTGGGGTGCAGACGCTCTTCTGATTGGCTGGCAGGTGTGATGCACAGGTAGTTCGGCTCTAGTTTAATCACTGTTCTAAATTCATCTGCTGGTAACCATAGCAACATTAAAAAGCAGAGCTGTTAAAGCTTACTCCTCATCAACTGCCACGAGCACAGCTGAAATAAATTAATGACCAGGAGGGAAAACACACCAATGGATTTTTTTTTTTTTTAATATGGTTGTCTCTTCTCTCCTTTCTATAGTTAGTGAATGACCATGGTGTAAGTATGAGAATCAGCTCACAGGTGTGTGAAGTGCCTTAAACAGGGGGGTCAAACTGGTGTAATGGAGGGCAAAAACGCTGCAGGTTTTCATTCCACTGATTCATTCAGTGATGAGTCCCGTCTCTCTACATTAAGGTAAGGTGATCAGTGAAATCACCAGGTGGAGCTTCTGGTTGGACTGAAAACTTGCAGTCTCTCTGCCCTCCATGGCCCACTGTTTGACACCTGTGTCTTACATGAACAGAGCCGAAACTGCAGGTGACCGGCAGCAGCACCTCTCCCTGTCCTCCTGCTCCTCAGAGGCCTTGTTCCCTCGCTGTGTGTGTCTCCACTGGCCGTTGCCAGGTTACAGACAGGAGCTAAACAGTATTTGTTAAGGCATTTCTCAGTGCTGAGCTCGCTTTTCCAAAACACTCCATGCAGGCAGCAGCACAGCGAACTGCACTGCTTTGGGTAGAAACTCAAATTTATCATCAAAAATTAACATGTAAAAGTCCCCAGTGTTTTCTATATTCAATGCCAGGTAATGTAGAGAAACACACACACACACACAAATGAAACTGATCTCTCTCAGACATACCGAGCGAATATCTTTAAATGTATTAATTTTTAAAAAGGTGTTTGTATTGTTTGTATAGTTCCGACGTATTTGTGTTTACATACATTTTTTGAATTACAAGTCTATTTTTCCTATTTTTTCCTTTTAGTTATTTTTAATTTATCTGTATTGACTTTGTTGTTTTTATGTCACACTTCCTTTGGCCATGTAAAGGTCTGTCTCCCCGCGCTAATGAAGCCCCTTTGAAGTGAACTGAATTGAGAGAGAGACAGAGACAAAGTGAGACATACACACACACACACACACACACACAGAGAGAGAGAGATGGCCTTTCTGCAGACACCCTGCCCGCCTCATTACCTGGGTTGTCAGGGAGAATGCAGGTGACACTCACACTGTGACACAGTTTCTGTCATATTCACTTTGTTTTTCTGAGGAGTGCACTGCCAAACAACAGCTCCTTACACTGTTTTACACAATATTATGATGAACTAGAAAAGGAGCACTTCCTGAGGAAAATGTGTGTGATTGCTCGCAGCGGGAAGACTGATTAGTTTGGATTTGCATTTGTGTGTTCGTCATGATGAGAGTGTGCACGCTCCATCAGCATGTCACACTGAGCTTTTAGAGAGTTGGAGGGAGTTTCTGCTGCACTGTTTGTATGAGCCTCCTAACAGTCAGTGCATCCCATATGTACAATTAGAGCTGATGGGGCTGTCATGTATTTTATAACTCATGAATTAAACATCTCCTCATTATGACAGTTTGTATGTTTGCTCAGCATGCCATACTGAGTTTTAAAGTTACAGGCAAGCAAAGAAACGTACAGCATGAAAATAAGAAGTAAGTGGGACAAGTTGCACTCACAAAGTATCTGCAGTATGCATGTTTGATACTGTCAGCCAAAGGTGCACGAGGCTCTCTGCAGTATTGATGGGGTCAGGCTCAGTGTGCAATCTGGCCAACACGCTACACTCAGCAGATGACTCTTGTTTTGGTTTTAGCACATTTCTTCATTGTATTGAAAGTTTGACTCCATTAACCGGCCAGACAGTCTCTCATAGTTATATAGTCATTAAGGTTTATGAAAAAGTGAACTCCGTCTTCCCTCCTCATTTGCAACAGATTATGAAAACACACATTCTTAATGATGCATAAAATGCAAAAAGAAACACTTGAAACTTGTTTAATAAGCATACGGCTTAGGTGTTGTAATTCTCCACAGCTCAGGCAAGATAATTTTTATTATTTAAAATTCGAGTTATACAAAATATGGCTGAAAGGGGAGAAAGTGTTTACATTACAGATGATAAACAGAGACAGCCAGTAGATGTTTATGACTGCTTTGGCAAAATAAATGATGATTTATGGTGAAGATATGCAAGCTCAAATGCTGCAACCCATGACATGAAAATGTCACGACTCCTGCCAGCTGAGAGGTGACAACTCTGTGATATCATATGATTATGTGGACATGAACTGCTGTTTAATTAGTGCTGTGTTTAATTAGGGCCTACTGTTTAATCACACGACTCACTCTTGCCAATTCCACCTGATGTTGATGCTTTTAGATGTTTGAAATCTTCTCATGAAACCGTGATTTTGTTATAAAAGTGAACATTTTGTGCCTAGATCTGAAGCTACTGGAGAAATTAGTGGGAGCAGTGCAGGAAGTAGGCCTGAACACTCTGCTGTTTACTTCATATCCTTCAACAGATTTGCACATAGGCGTGCATGATTACATATCAACAGTCCACTGCGCATTTTGAAACTGTGTTATTTGGTAAATCAAAGGCTACGTGAAGCTGATTACAGTCAGTAGTGAATTTTACTTTCATAGTAGCATCAGTATCAAAAGTTGGATCTCATTTTGGGGCAAAACATTCATATACATGAGTCATATTATGTAATGACTTGTACATTATGCAATAGTCACTTAAGGTATGCTCATATTTTCTTTCTTAGTGTTGTGATTACCATATGATAAGAATTTACATCTTGAGAGTGCATGAAATGCTCTGTTGTCCTGACATAGTGCCTGGCTGGCGGAGGAGTGGACAGGGAGCAGGAATGTGTGGAGGATCTGCCCTGAATGGGACTGAATCAGACACACCACGCATTTGTGACATAGGCGCTAAGGCATGCTTCACATTCCCATTTCCCTCACCACTTCTCCTTCTACAAAATATTAAAAAAAAAAAACAAAAAAAAAACCCTTCTGCCTGCATCTGAATGGCATTCTTAATAGAAGTCGCTTCTAGCTGTCCCGGTCTTGACAGTGACACACAGAGAATGCAGAACATTATGAGATATTCGGCTGGAGCTTTAGATAAATATATACATAGGATTAAGGGGTCATGTGTGATGTGTTGCTTGTTGTGTGGCGTGACTGTTTTCCAAACTGAGTCATAGAGCAGCATTGTCTCCCATCTGTCCTGGCCAGAGCAGCATAGGCCTGCACTGACTGCTCGACATGCTATTCATAATTGATTAGCGCTGTACTGGTCAGATTCTTGAATGTATGCTCGGTCTTGCCAAGACTTGTTCTTTTATGGGCAAGCTTAGCATGTAATCCCCTTTTTTAAGCGTTAAATGGATTTGGGGCAAGTTTAGAGTGAGGCAGAGAGGTTTCCAGTTATGTAAAAGCTATTTGAGGCCCCAGAGACAAAGCCCCATTAAGTGTTAGCTGGACCAGAGGGTACATTTAGGGAAAGAGGTCCTGTCTCCAAATGAGTGGGAGACATTGGGGTTCTGCAGTTCTTTTTTTCGCTGCAACTCCAGCCTGCACATAAACACCCATGACATTACGTCTGTTTTGTGGAACTGACCGATTAAATGCAAGAACATGGACAGGTTGAATCATAGCCCTGTGTACAGAAACCATGCAGTGAAGCTATATTTCTACAGAACCTACAAAAAGCAACTGGATTCATGAAAATACCTTATTGAAAAAAGTCAGTGTTGGTGTTTGAAATGCTGGAACACAGGAAATACTCAAAAGCTGTTGCACGACTGTTTTTACTTGTTAACTGCAAGCAAGAACATGTTAGTCATCATAGAAGACAGCAACAGTGTAAGCACAGCTCCAAAATATAGCAATATTCATATAGCATATTGCTATATGAATATTGCTGTATACTAATACATGTATCCATTAACTTTTTCTCTCATTAGCATCATGTCACACGTCAAGTCAAATAATATCATAGCAACGTCACCTGTAATTCAAATGTGCTGAAAATGTAGATCATAGATTAAAACTGGAGCACTAGACCCAGGATGAGAGTCACTGCAGTAAGCAACAGACTCCTGATCCATAATTACAAGAATTGGCGAGTCATTCTGAGATCATTTGGCTTTCATTTGAATTAGCAGCTCAGCTTCAGCCCCTCACAGTGGAGGACCTGCACATTTTGAATTTTCCGCCGATTCAACCTGAGACCTCTTAACGATTGTATGTTTAAGTTGCAGCCATTCTGCTCTCTGACTAAAACTGTACAGCTGCACAATAAACTGAACAATGACCTGTTGTTGACAACTGTCTTGCTTTTTTTTTTTTTCCCCACACACAAACAAGAAGAAACAAGATTATGTGCAGGACACGAAACTTCCAATTCAGATTGTCTTGGAACAGTTTGAAGCAAAACAGGGACATTTTGCCAAGACAATGGTTCAAAAACAAGAGAAATAATGTCTTCTGTAATCTTTACTTGACTCATTTTTTTTCCTTGATCATATAATTTAACACATAATATTTACAACTGCAAAAAAAACCCTCAGCATTCAGGAAAATTTCAGTTCCAGTCAATCTTAATTTATAAATCTCTGAGTGTTCAGCTACAGTAATCACATTATAGATCTGGAATACAGTGACAAAAAAAAATACTTTTATGAAAATAAATAGCATCTCATCATCTCTAAAGCTCTGGCAAAAATAAATAAATCAGGAGCGGTGATTCAGTCATAAAAAAGTGAGGAGTTGTCAGGTGTCCCATTGGCACAGGGCCACTTGTAAATACTCATCTAAGTCTAAGCTACTCATGAGCAGGGAAACAGAAAAACAGTCACAAAGACTGTTGACCGACTATTGTCGACTTGCACAAACCAACTCACTCTAGCCATTGTCCCCATTTTCACTAACACATTAGTTTTTAGCTATGACACGGCTACACTTTTTCATCCTATTAACTTTACAAAGCACCCCATTCAGTCCTGCTCCAACATTTCTGTTTGCGAAACACATAATCAAGAACTATATCGCCAACTGGGATGAACACATTCATTCACCAACAATATTCTTTGTGTTTTTCTCTCCCAAAAACCAAGCACCAAATGATCATGTGTTCACAGGTTTATCATTAAATAAAGAGGCCTGAATACTGCTGTGCATGGAAATAATACTTGTGGATTTGAAGGGAAACGCAGAATTGTACTTTACGCTAGCTGAACATGAGGCACGTAAACCTCACTTAACATTTCTGCCTAAACAATAACCCCTGCATATCTGTGTCACTGCATGCACTGAAGTTTCCTGAAGGTAAGAATTATTAGACAACATCTGATGCATATTTAAATGACAAATAAATGAGAGGACTTTGAAATGCATATTTTACACAATTTAACTGACCGTTATAACATGTTTTGCACCACACTTACAACTTATAGATATGGACGGAATGAGAGGAAGCTAGGAAAAGTGCTCACTGACAAAAGCATTGATAATTCAAGTTAACAGGACAACTGCAACATCTCTGAGATGCACAGGGGGAGATACCGTGCATACTGCATCTGCACGGCACCCTCTGGAATTTCAGATCTTTTAAGACTGGCAACCTCAGAATTTCTCCGTTGTCAAAAACTTTCACAGATGAGAAAGAAAGGAGCGCAAACCTCATACCCCAGGCCAAGGAATAATACAACTGATACGGTCTGTTCGCCGATTCCTGATAATCAATGTCCCTGATTGGACCGTCTGCTGTCACTCAGGTCGTCTTTGGTCTTCTGGATGCAGGTGAAGATCTCTTTGAAGAGAAACTTGTACTCTGGCTGCTGGCCCTCTTCCAAAACCATTGGCAGGTCAGACGTAATGGCTGAGCTGGACAGGCGTCGGCGGGTCCAGATGCTTACCTGAGGACAGTTGGGCGTCTGAACGGCTTTATGGCTGAGCCCGTTCCCTGCCTGCTGGCACCGCTGCAGGAGCTCCTCATATTTCACCTGGAAAACACGTCCCGTTATCACTGACAGCAGGGGTGCTCAATAAGCTCTGCAGGCAGGCCATTTTGGAAATTCATAGTATGTTGGGGGCTTGGAGTTGGGAACGCGGGCACAAGGAGGAGGATCAAGTTGCCAAGCATATTTTGTAAGGGACAAATATCAGTTGCTTTTGTTTAATATTACACCAAACATGCTGGGAATACACCACCTGCAGTGCGCTGTATTGTGCATCCACCTCGTTGAGCAGAGAGATGCCCCTCTGTTTCACTGCCTCCGCTCGTCTAATACACATCTGGTCGTGTCCACGCTGAATCTCCTCTGTGTTCCCTCTCACAAAGCTGTCACTGCTACACCTCTGGCGGCTGTAACGCTGTGGCTCTGCTTCTACCACCTCCTCTTTTTCACTCTTTTCCTCCTCACTCTGTGTCGAGATGGCCCTCTCCTCTTGGGTGAAGAACACAGTATCAGGCAGCAACAGCTGGTCCAGCCTTCTGGCACTGGTGGGAATTTGGGGACACAAAGGTATGTAAGTGTGCTGTATTATCAGGATGTACACACACACTTTATGAGTCTGTATATGTGCAGTACATTGCAAGTTATATCCCAAATTCAAAGAGTAACTATGAAAATGTCAGGGATGCACAATATTGGCTTTTTTGACAATATCCGATATGACAATATTTTCTAACTCTTGCACCTAATTGCAGAGTCTCATCAAGTCTCTAGCCACAGGCAACTGCAGACGTAATATACGTTTTT
>OMLB01034475.1:0-16086 GCA_900302555.1 Myripristis jacobus | reverse complement strand
ATTCAGGCCTAACCTGTTGGCACAGTCTGCCCGCCACAGAAGCTGGAGCTCCTCCACTTCGGCCTCCAGCTCCTTCTGCCTGGCCCGGCAGCCCTCCAGCAGCACCAGCCGCTGCTCTAGAGAGCTGTTCTCCCGGGCCGTCAGCTCCATCTCCTGCTCCACAGCCTCTCTGCGGCTCCGCTCCGCAGCCACCTGGCTCTGAAGAGTCTGGATCGAGTGCTGGAGAGCCGCATTCTCCTCCTCCGGGTCCGGGCCTCTGTCTCGTTCATAGAAAGAGCCCTGGGGCGACCACAGCGGGTCCACACGCAGACTATTATGGGCTAGGTACCTGAACAAAGGAGAGGGCATCAGTTCAGGTCATTTATTAAAACAGTAATCATTTTAAAACATGGTCTACATGGATAATTAAAGTGAATGTTCAAATCCATCATCTGTGGCATGCAGTGCCATACTGACAGCTGTCATTTGCATCCATTTTTGTAGATTTGAGGAATAAAACAGAAAAAGCACTAAAGCACATGAATCATTGGCTCCTCAGAAGTAGAGGACTGTCACGTCAAGAAATAGTGATATAAATCCCAGGAGCAAACTGTGTTCACCTCAAGAAGAGAAAGTAGGAGGATAGGCATGTTTTACCAGATCAGATATCAGGTTTTGTTATATTTAACCCACTGAGCCAAGCTCCATTTATTTCTTTCAAAAATATTTTCCTGCAGGTTCCTGCTTGGATTTTATCCCACACACCTGTCAGACTGGGAAGTCCTCTTGGGTGTACAGTCTCCTTCTTTTAAAAAAACAAAACAAAACAAAACAAAAAAAACTTTCTATCTATGTAGATGCATTTTTTCTAGTAGGAAACTGCAAAAAAAAAAAAAAAAGATTAAAAATAAAATAAAAATAAAAAGCAATGATAACAATAATTAATAAGTTTTTTTTTTAAGAAACAAAAATAAAAATGAAAAGAAATCTAAAAATACAGTAAAGTAAAATGTAGAGATAGATAGACAACTGGAACTGGCACAACTGGAAAATGCAGCACAGCAACAGCTGTCTGCCTTCATCAGTGCACTGCTGATCATAGGGCTAGATTAATGTGCAGGGATTATAGCCAACAGCCTTGGGTCAGATTATTTGGTCTGGCTCCGGGTGACCTGAGGATATGCAGTCAGCATGTCGGGCTGAGACACCAGTGCATTAGGGGTAAGAGGAGGTCAGACACCACAAACACAGGAGCACTTAGCCAACTTGAACTTCATCATTTCAGTGTTCAAGTGTCTAAATACAATATTATTTTTGTGTTTGACTTTAACTGTGCTCTGATGTCAAGGTGAAGGAAGTAGAGGCACTGAACACAAATTCCTGGTGGGCATCCAGCCACGTTACTCCTGGCACAGACCGAGTTTCATTTGCCAATACATTTTGAGCAGTCCTTTCAATCCTGCAATAAACAAACTACTGCAAACAGTCAAAAGGAAGTGGATTACAAGCTCAGGAAATATGTGGTAAACGTTTTGATGTAACTTCCTTAGTTTAACTCTGCCTATTGTTTACGTGCGCCATGAAATTTCCGCCATGAACAAAAGTTGTTCTTCCATATACTTCACTTCTGCTGTTAGTGCCTAAGAGCAAAAAGTGATCACTCTCACCTGTCATTGTGGAGGTCATGGACTTCTTTCAGACAGGACATGCTCTGCGCTCCAAGGTTGCGTTTCTGCTCCGCCAGCTCTCTTTTGTTGCGCTCTACCTGGGCGTTCCTGAGTTCTTCCAGCTGGGCCTGCAGGTCCTCCATGTGGGTCTGAAGCCCTTCGATGGTCTCTGTCAGACTGTGGGGAACAGGAAATGCAAAAAGTTTTATAAATTTAGTTTTATAAATTAGGGCCTTCAATCAAATTTGCAATATACTGTTGGCTACTTAATTTATCTACTTATCTTTTGACAAGATGTTAGATCTTGTAATTAGTTGAGTGGCGGAATAATTATATAAAATATGACTGACAAGCTGAAAAAGGAATTCACTAATAATCAGCAGACTTGATTTTAGGACTCTGACCCATGAATCTTGTGCTGGGCCAGGCGGTTGTCCTGCACCAGTCTGTGGTTGCCCTGCTCCAGATCCCTGGCTGCCGTGTCTAGCTGCTCATACACTTTGGCGTGCTGGTCGTTCATCTGACGCAGCAGGTCCACCTGCTTGGTTAGGTACTGGAGTTAAGGAGAGAGGGGAGAAGGACAGAAGGTGGAAGTCAAGTCAAGTTGGTGATACAAGAAAAGGCAACGGGGAGACTGTAGATCTATTTCTCCATTTCCATTGTCATGTTTTTTATTTTACTGTGTGGTTCAGAAACACATTTCATGTAAAACACAGCGAAAGCTAAAGCTCTAAAATACTTTTGTGCTGGAGTTAAAGAAAAGCATCATTTTATATTAAATATATATGTATTTTGATTCTATGCAAACAGATAAGTGTTTCCTTTGAAGTAGCCAAATGCAGTGTTACCAACTAAAAACATGCAAAAAACATTTCAGCTTTATTGTAATAATAATAATGATAAGAGCATCTGAGCTGTGTGTCCATAATGTACATGTCTATAAAGAGTGCCAGTAATAGCTCACTATTGCCAACAGCTATGACATAAGTCTCATTTCATTTAAAGTAAAACTTTGTGAGGCTCCTGTAAATTATTCATAGCATCTGACTTCGATAGTAAATATAACCATTAGAGGATGCTTAAAGTAAAGCCACTGGTCATGATCTGCAAAGACCTATCTAACAGAGAAACATTAGAAGAAGTTACTGCAAATAAACTTTGAACATATTGGCTTCATGAATAATAAGACAAAAGGTGATTTATTCAAGCCAGTTCAATTCAAGGCTAGCCAAGTGTCTGGGCAAGAGCCAGACCAGGCCTTGAATTTGACATGTAAAGTCTACATCTTATCATTTGCTGAGCCAGTGATCAAATACAGTAAATGCTACTGTATTCTAGACATGCATATTGGGCTAAAGATGTCAAGTAATTTCACTAGTACAAGTTTTAGCGTTTGTCTAATTTGAGTGTTTATTTTTCAATAAACACTGGAACAGGAACACAGCCCTGTATCACAGTGACAAGTGCTGGACTTGCAGCATTGAGAATGACATTAGTCATGAAAGTAAGAGCAGGGCAGACACAGCACAGGGATAATGGTCAGTGAGATGAATTGGATTACCATATCAAGCCCAATAAGCCTTCAGGCCATTGGCTCGCAGAGTGGCATAAACAAATTAAGGCTCTTATCTTTGCTAACCTGTTGCCAGTGAATAGCCTGTCCTGTAACCTAAATAGATCAGCGCTGTCTGGAATTAAATGTCTGTGCACTGAATGATGAGGTATGACAGACGGCATTCATTTTCATATTCCACCTGAAACATAAAACATAAGAGCTGGGGCTGAATGAATATATGTGTGCAGAGCCTGGATTTATGTAATACAGTACAGTTGTTCATTTCCCAAGGTTCGGTAATTTTGCCATTTGTAGAACAGGAGCTTGCTGAGGCCCCATGAACAACAAATAATTCATTGTGTTGTGTCAGGTGCCACTGAGTAGCAGCATTATCCCAAATAAGCAGATTCAAAAGATAACTTAGGATCTTGGTCACTGAAAACCACCTGACTAAAAGAAGGTGGATAATAGGACTTGTTGGATAATAGGCTAGTAAAAGTTTTCCTATAATTAGGTATACCAAACTCTTGTCAAGAAGTTACACTGTGCCAAAGGATCATGAGGTCACAGGCTGGTCAAGACCAGATTTTATTCCCTTCTATTTAAAGTTAAGAGAAACTCACAATCAGAAGCCCCTGCCAGAGAAAGAGATTTTTGGATTTCATAACATTAAGACTTCTCACAGCGAGTGAATTACTGTATTTAAAATGTTCAGAGAAATAGACTTTTGCATCCTTAGATATGTAATGATTGGACACAGTCATTACATATCTAAGGACAGTAATCTTTATTGAAAGGAGGTCAAGGAGGCCAGTTCACCCTGATATGTAAATTTATCATTTACATGGAGAAATGTACACATCTCACTAGTGCACTGTCCCTTGACTGACATTATGTTATCACCTCTATTTCCTGCAGCTGCTCCTGGTTAGTGGAGTACATCTGCTGCAGTGCCTGCTCCAGCTCATGGTTCCTGTCAAGGAGCGTCTTACCCAGCTCTGCTGCCAGATGGAGATCTGTAAACACAGGCAAACTTGTAAACAAAAGGAACAGGACGCATTCAATACCCAAACATAGGCACTGATAGAATTACATGCACGTATAAACATGCACTGGGCTGAGGGTAGCACATATAAAGCACTATTAGTGATGCTGGTGTATCAAACTTATTATACACACACCGTAAGACTGTTTTATAGAAAGAAAATATGATCACAAGTGGTTGCAAAACTTTTGTGACCAAGTCTGAGCTCTGCAAAACGACAGCATACACTGGCACTCTGTCTATACAGTCAGCAACATTGTAAGGTGTTTTTTTTTTGGCAATCAGTAGTGCATGCCAAGCCACTTTGTGTTTTACTGCAGTGTCCAAAAACAGAGTCAACCATGTGGTTTAAACACTACGTCTGAGCAGCAGGCACAGCAGACCACAGTCAGCCCAGGGGGAAGTGACAGCCTCAGGACATCCTGGCAACAGAGAGCTGTGACCCCATGACTACCTTAACAAAGTGTATGAGTGTCACAAAAGTATGCTATAGATTTAAATGTCATTTCTTCTCAGCTTATATATGCGCATTTTGATTGTAGCGCTTCTGCTGTGTGTGATCACAGGTGTGGTACAACACTGCAAAACAGACGGTAACATTGTAGATAAAAGCCACAACTTAGCCAAATGACAATGTGACGAAAATAACTATTTTTCTTCTACTGTACACGACAAACAATTCGGACAGCTTAGAAAAGATTTAACACTGCTGATGCTGATATTAATTTAATAGGCACATTCAAGCGGCTGCTGAGTAGATATTTAGGGTGCGACCAAAAGCTGTGCAGTCCTTACCGTGTTCAAGGTTCTGCTTGTCATACCAAGGCTCCTCAACCTTCTCAAAGTCCTCCTCCACTATCATGTCAGTAAGCATTTTGCACCGCTGCAGTGTCCGGAGGCTCCACCTGACAGACACCTAACACATCGGTCTCCTTCCAGCTTTGACTCGCCTTGTGTTCACGGCGGTGAGCGGCGGAGAGTGCACCCTCCAGCCGTCGGTGGCGTAGTTTGTTGTCTACGGCAACGTGGCAAGTCTCTGCTGCCGGTGAGGGCAACCAAACTTCCTGTCCGCGATAGGAAGTCAAATGAAATGTCTCGGAAAAATAAAAAAAAAAAAAAAATCCGGGAGATATTCCAACATATAAGTCCACAAATAAGAAAAAAAAGGCAAATATATTGAATCGGAAAAATATTTACGCTGCTTTAACCTCGTTGTATAGTTCCCTAGCAACGATTTGCCTGACGAGCGGCTTAACGGACAAATCATGAAACAGTAGGCGGGACCAAGGCGCTCTGCTGTCCAATGGCGTGTTTGTTATCGTCCCAAGTGGTTCATGCCTGCAAACACACAAATCGAGTTTAGCCGGATTTTAAGTTTTCTAAAGGTGTTTCCTGACATTAGATAGAAGTAAATAAGCATCCGGAAACAGTGCGGAGTACATCTGAGATCAAGAAGTGGAGCTGTTTAAAAAAAAAAAAGGGGGGACAATGCACAGCTGACCTGTTTTTAAAGTGAGCCGACTTTGCTCAACACTGACTAGCATTAGCCGTCCATCAGTACTAGTTATGTGAAAAAAACGATGACAACGTGGAATATATAATTGTGCAGCAGTTCTGTAGCTTAGCCTGTTAACGCCAGGCCAGTGGGACACTTGGTTGGTATCTTGGTTTGACTGCAAAGCGTGAACATGGAGGAGAAACCTGCGTCAGGTGTACGTGGCTACGGAGGCGGCATGAACATTGTCAAACACCTGAGACGTTTCGGGGCCAGTCATGTCGCCCTGGCCTACTCCATGACGACCCTGGGAGCTGGCATGCTGGGCAGTATATTCAACTTCTACTATGTCAAACTCTTCCTCAATAAGTATAAGATATCAGAGGGAGCATTTCACCAATCGCAGGTGAGTGTTATACATAAACAAATTGTGCATGCTGTGATGCAGACAAAATACTGTGTCTGCAGAAGATCTGTCATATCACTGTGATACACTGAGAGCCTGTCTGCTTCCTCACTGTGGCTGCTTGAAAGCCAGCCCTCCATTGATTTCTTGACTAGAGTCCCTTTCAAACTCATGATGTATTCCACTAAAGACAGTCAGTCAGAATGGGTCTAACCTGTGCAACAGGTAAACCCACCCATTCCAGTTTTCATGGAGAAAAGCAGATAAGAGAAGAACTCAATCAAGATGCTGAACACTGCTACATGAACAAATTAACCATAATAAGAGGTGTGGATGCACATGAACAGGGAGCTGGTATAAACTGGATTACACGAGTATACGCTATACATGAGTCATAAAGTTATAAATCGCAAGCTGTTGGCACAAACAATCCAGGCCCTGGTTAGCCTGTCACACGTAAGACCTATTATGATTGGTTTGATAATGAAACATCACTTTCTTTGTAGGGAGGAATTTTGAAGATGCCTGAGGTCACTGGAGGGGGCCTTAACCAGAAACCTTTTCTTCCTCCTTACAGGTCATTTACATGGTATGGAATGCAGTTAATGACCCTCTCTTTGGATACCTGCAAGACAACTCCCGTGTGCCCTGCTGCTCGCAGCGGCGTCTCTCCATCCTGTATGGGGCTCCTCTCTACTCACTGGCCTTTCTGCTGCCCTGGTTCCCATGGCGATCCTACAGCCCTGATGACTGGCTGAGTGGCCTCCATTTGATGGTAGCACTGTGTGCCTTTGATGCTATGCTGACTTTTGTGCTCCTGGCGCAATGTGCCTTGTTTGCTGAAATTTCCGGCCAGCATCAGAGCCGCCTGCAACTCATCAAGTACAATCAGGTAACAATGGGATTGAGGGATTAATGTTAATTTTTTGCAACTTGCCAATGTGTAACACTGCTTCCATTTTTCTTCCATCCCAGTAGAAGGTAGTGCACCCTTAGCCAACACATGTCTCTCCATCCCTCCCCTATACCTTCCCTTTTCTTTGCCAGGTGGCCTCTCTAATTGGTTCCTCCAGTGTGCTCTTCTGTGGTGTCCTCTCCAGAAACATGGAGGACTTTGCAGCCTTCCAAGCCTTTACAGTGCTGATTGCTATCCTGGCCTGTGGCTGCATGCTGTATACAGGCTTCCACAGTGAGAGCCGCTTTGACAAGAAAGGATGCCCACCCGGGACTGGTGATCAGACTTCAAGTCAATCAGCACTTTCCTGGTCTTCAATAAGAACTATGACGTGGCAAATCTTGACCAACAGGGACTTCCAGTGTTTTGTGATCATGAACTTCTTCCAGGTCTTCATTCTGACTTTCTTCAGTAATTTTACCATGATATTTGCCGAGCACTTAATTCCTGCAGATAAACTGCCATCACTGGCCAAGAGCCTTATGTATGGAGCCGGATTCATCTGTCCACAGGTACTGTGCCCCAGAAACTTCATGCTAAATTAGAAGGATAATTAGGAAATGTTGCATTGGTGCATGACAGACTAACCTTAAAGGGATACTTCACTCATAATGTATAATTTGTTTATCAAGTACTCTCAATTGCTGACACACACTATATAATCCAAGTCTCTGGAATGCAGTTGTATGCTCAGTACTTGCCAGACACATATATGTTCGCTCAAAGCTTGCTGCAACGACCATTTCTGCAAAACACACTCGTGCATGGTCACGAAACATGCATGCACAAGGTTGTCCATCCAAGCGGCTCAACAGTGAAATGCATACACGTGTGCACGCATGCTTCATAACCGTGCAAATATCATGTATTGTGAATGGAGTATCCCTTTAAGTAATTGCTATTCAAAGTAAGTGTAACTACCTTATTAATTACTTTTCATGGGAATCTTGTGCAATTCTCCACCAGTTATTACACTTTCTGTACATTCTGTGAATATGACTCGAAGTTCCAGTGATTCCCTTTATATCTCAGCCCCTTTTCTCCCTCCCAGATATTAGTGCTGAGTAGTCAGAGTCTCCTCCATAGTATTGGCTACTACAGGATCATCCTCCTCAGCTTCTACATAGAGTTTGGAATGGCTCTTGTAATGATGGCATTAGGTTCTCACCACTACTACATCCTGGCATTTTTCCTCACCATTAACATGTAAGAGGTTACATGATTGTCACACACATATTCCACTGTCTTATGTAGTAAAGAAGAGTTTATAAAGGTCATTTTTTACATGCATGTAGGCTCCTGTGTGAGTATGTCATGAGGTTTCTTTTCCTGCATCCCTCCATTATCACTAAATCAACATTTACATGCTCTCATTTACCTTCTATACAGGGTCATTATTCAGGCATCATTCAGTCTGTTCAACTTGCCCTTGGCTGATATCATTGACTCAGATCTGCAGAAGTACAAGCGCAGGTAAAAAAAAAAAAAAAAAATCACATCACCTGAGATCATCACTTACGTTCTATTTCAACACACCGCCATGTCCACCGGCCCAGCCATCAATCATATACAACACAGGCGATGCTGCTGTCCTTTCAGTGTTATGTCTTTACAAAAGTACACAATAACAAAAAAAGTTGCCATTATATAGCAAATATATAAAGCATATTGTTGTCAATCACAAAGTAGAGTGCAGTAAACAGTAAAAAGAAACATAAGATTTGTCTGGAAATAGAGGTTTGCTTCACAGTGTGAATCAAAGTCTTGAATCATCTATTTTCAGTTTTTGTTTTGTTTATAAAGGTCATTCTTGTATTTTGTATCAATTTGTAACAAAGTTTATGTTATTTGACTTGTAATTAGACATCTCCATATAATATAATTGTGTTGTTTTCTCTCCTATAGTTCTCCTCTGTCCTCCATGGTGTTTGGGACAAATGCTCTGTTCACCAAGCCAGCACAGTCTCTGGCCCCTATGCTAGTTCTTAATATCCTAAACCAGTTTGGCTACAACGAGCTTAAGGAAGCAGGAATGGCTGCAAACCCAAGGTAAAGACAATTTCTCACTGGCAGTCCACAGTTAATTTTATATAATGTTGATGGAAAGCATTAAGTGAACTGTGGCATAGTTTTAGCTGTTGCCCTTAGTGAAAGAAACACTTGAGAACTGAGAAAAGTAATTGTAATTATAATGGACCTGAGAAGTGACGCTTGTACACTTTTTTTCTTCTTTCATGATTTTTCTCTGCTTAAAGTGTTCAGAAACTCGCCCTGTCTCTGTCCCCTGTCCTCTGCCTGAGACACTACAGAATGCCAGCACCTTTATTGTCTTGCCAATATAATGGACTCTTATACGGTTAATGTTAAAGGAATAATTGTAAAAAACTTAAGACAACTCCTGTTTCCTGCTCATGTAGTCGGGCAGTAGGTTTTATTTTCATGTCCATCCACCCTGTCCTTCATACTGGACATGCAGCTCCTACTGTCCACCTCCAGCTCACTTTCAGTAATGGGGGACAAATCCATTCTCGTTTAAGAGTCAAAGTTCTCCCAAAGCCGACATAATGCTACCACAGTCTAACAGGATGAATTTAAAAGGTTATTTCAAAATGTTAATGTAATTAATTAATGTAGTTACATTTTGATATAATTACAGATGTGCAATGTGTAAAAGAGGGAGATTGCCTTAATCACTACACTTGCAAATGAATGTAATGTACAGATGCAGTTGGCTCTGGTCTGTGATGCTAACTGTCTTCCTTCTTCCTCCCAGTGCCTTGGAGAGCCTCCACAGGCTCATGTTCTGCCTAGTGTGTCTGGTGCCCATGTGTATCTCTGCTCTGCAAGTCTTCGCCTGGAGGCCGTTCTCCATACGCAACAGCCACACAGTGGAGACAAAGTATACAGACGGCTGACTGTAACATTTTCAGCACAATCCAAGATATACCAATAGCTACATTCCTTTGGTTTGGGTTCGGGAAACGTAATGGGGATGAGTATGGGATCCAGATTTTTTATTTGATTGAAAATGAATTGGAAATGTGACTCACTTGAGGGCATTCAGGGGTATCGTGGTGGCATCAGAGAGCCTAAAAGTGAATAGTGCACACTGTCCTCTCAGTTGCTAACCAGAGACAGATAGTGGTTAACAACAACAAACATTTGAAATAATGTTGTTTACACGATATGGAAGGAAATACTAAACCATGCAGGAGGAATACTGTTGTAATTCAGTGATTCCCATTACTGGTAATAAGCCTTTGCCACTGTTTTTTTGAGAGAGATTTGAGTTACTGGTGACTTTTACTCTGATAATATAAACACATATTTTTTAATCACTTTTTTGGATTCCTACAAATACAGATTTTCATACAAAAAGACATGGAGCTAGTTTAATAGATGACTATCTTACCCTTTTCACAGCCATTAGATGTTTCATTTGATATTTTTATCGGTTACTAGACAACTGGACCCAACTCAGCGCTGGGCAGATTATTTCAGGCTGGGATAAGGACCTGCAGACTCAGCGTGAGATAGATGATTTGATTGAATGCATCCTCCCATGTTGCAGCACATTTTGCTGCAACATACTCAAGGAAATTTAACACAAACTTAGATAGGGCAAGACGCACTATCTTTTTCAGTAAATATGATCCTGATTATTTTCAATTTGCTTAAAATGCAAAATGAAAATCTGTACCTCTATTCTGCCTGGTAGGATGCTGAGTGTTTGATCTCCAAATGGCTTAATGGCATTCATGAATAAGTTCCAACTATAACATTGCGTAGGGCTGTGCGATATGGCGATATTTATTGTGCAACAGTAAAAAAAAAAACAAAAAAACACATTTTGCTCTATTTATTTCGAGCCACACACACCTGCAGCCTGCAGCGTAGCTATGGCAGCATTTTGTCAGAAAAGTAAATGGCCCAGGTACGTGACTGAAGAAACTCCATATGGTGCATTCAGGGCACTATTGTTGCCTGGGAGAAAACTGTGCCAGCATCGGGAAGCATGTACAGAACACCGATAGACTCCTTCCACCCAAACGCTTCTATTTTACATATTTTACATTTTGTTTACTATTGCATTGAAAAATTGCACAAAGGCTCCAAATTAAAGGAGAAAAAAATATGATAAAGTACCTTTCATTTGTCATGTATATAATTCAGAATGTAACAATGTAGCAATAGCCTTCTCCATGTAGTCATTTCATATATTAACTATTTGTGTAATTTACTGAAAATGTGCTATATTGTGATACGTTGGGATATGAGATTTAGGTCATACTGCACAGCCCTAATAGTGCTCATGAAATTAGAGTTGGTCTAATGTTATAGTTCTTGTTTTGTCAAAGCGTTATATTCTTTGTTACCGGGCCATGGACAGAGCTTCTGCGGTCACTCTGGCACTGGGAGAAGAGATTTATATTTTCCACAAAAGAGACAGAGAGCTAGATCTAAGGGGAATGAAAATATTTTTTATTGTGGTACAGAAAACTTTGATAAAGCTTGCTCCAGTTCACATCGTCATCCTCACAAAGTATCTGCCACTGACTCACTTGGATCTCACATGTCACTGTGTCTGTGAGTGTGAAGGAGCACCAGTGAGATGTGGTGTGCACTGGAAGTCATAAAAAATGGGCACAAGGGAGAAGAAGGGATTTTTTTTCGCTCTCCTGATTCTTTGTTTCACTTGTCTGTCTGTGTAAAACAGGGATCAAGGTGGGGAAATGGAATTCCATTGCTTATTGATGTTCGAATGTATTTTTATAAGATTTCTGCAAATAAGAAAATTCCAAAAAGTAATTTTTTTTTTACTGTAAAAAGTCGGTGTCAAAACTGTTTAAGTTGTAATTCCTCATACTGCAGGTGTCTCATATAGTGCCCTCTCAAGTCCTACTAGAACATTAATTTTAACATCAGTCTTTGATAAGATGATGTTTCACTGCATCATTCCCTCAATCTTCACAGGTTTCTCAGTCTTTGCTGCTGAATTCACTTGAGTTTTTCTGTACCCTGGACGTAATGGTAGCTTTTACTCTGATATGCAGCCTCTTCTGTGAAACCTCATGTTGATGTGTTTACTTGCATTGTGTGTGTCATGACCAGATTGCAAAGATCTGAACCCAGGATGCTGTATGTACACGATATGTGCTTTAGCCAAATAAGCCACCAGCCCAACTTTTAGCTGTTTAATTATATATGAATATTTTTTAAAATCAATTTTTACACTGAGGCATTTTGTATAGAGGAGTCACAAAAAATATATATCACTTTGGTAATCCAACTTGAGGAAGAAACACCGCAAAATTCTGAAAAAGTCCAGGAGGCAGAATACTTTTTATGAGCTGCATCAGTGAGCCAGCGTGGGTGACAGTCACTGTGAGCGACACAACTCTGTGTGTGATGTACAGTGTCCTACCAACGCAAACGAGTGTGTCAAGTTTCTACGTTTTAGTGAAAGTAAGCCAACTAAACACTGGAAATGTACTGCATCTGACATTGTGTATTTATAGTATGTACTGTATATTTCTTGGTATTGTGCCTTACAAATCATCTACAATAACTAACATACTTGGCAAATTCAGAAATGAAGGGGAATTTTTCAGTTTGGCTTTCCATACTTAATTAAATACATGTTTTAGACAACCATGGCGAGAATGGTTATATATTTTCATACACAAGCCCTATCATAAGTCATTCCAAAACATGAGGAAGTGTGTTATTTACAGATCAGATTATATGTAAATATACAATGATCAAAATCATTCAAGGTGGTAGCAAGTCCTCTCATGAAAACTGGGATCATCATTACAGTGTCTTATAAATCATGTCATTATAAATGTATAATAACAAAACAGATTATGTAGTAATATGGATACTTCTTCCTGATTTCTCACAGAATTTTCATCACTGAAGATAAAAATCAACATTATCTATGTAATCTGAAATCTGAATGATGTGTGCCTCCTCATGTTGCATCTACCAAAGCGACTTGACAAAACTAGATTTAAGAATTATTATTTAATTATACAGCTTGAAATTACAGGGGACCATTACATTTTAATAAACATGTAATATGTGGATGTTGAGTGAATAACGAATCACTGGTAAATAACTAATTTCACGTAATGGATTGTGTAATATAAAATAAAATTCTGCCTCAACGCTTTCTTCCTTCTTCCATGACCTTTATGCACTCAATGCACTCCCTCTTTGCACTGCCTTGCACTTGATGTTGCTTGTGGTGTATAAAACTTTGGATAAAAGCATCTGCCAAAAGTGAATTGTAATTGTAACTGGGAAAAATCACTGATGTGGTTAATCTAGTGAGGGCTTTTCCAGAGGACTTCAGAAGCCAATAAACATCTGTCTTAAACTGCTAAACGTGAAGCTCAGGAACAAAACGGACAGTGACTCATGAGCATTTTGTTAGTCTTTAATGTGCTACCTCCCACAAATGATCACACACTGAACATGAACTTGCACCAACTGCTGAGTCGCTCAGATTCTCAGTCATATAAAGTCCTCAGTCATGCTTTGATATCAGCTCTCAGGCAGAGCTGCCAAATCCTCACTGTCACTGAGAATTCCTGATTGACCGTTACAGATTTTGATAGATGTCATCAGTTGAATGGCTGTGCTGAGTGCTTTCAACCTGCAACAAGATTAAACTTGTTGTGAAAGTGATAGTAAAATGTCATTTTTTTACACCTCCATATCAGTGCCTTGTCTGTCAGCTGAATCTAACCACAACATGCTGCACTAAGGTAAGTTGTTCTCGTTATTTTACCTTATTTTGAGGTGGATTTCTGCTAGGGTTTGGTGTGGTTTTCTCCAAGTTCCTTTTGTTACAAAATTCTTGCATCACAGCACGAAACTGCATTCTTTTTGTTGAGCTTTTCTGCGATTACAGTAAAGAAGAAATCAATGAACAAGCAATGTTTGGATATTGTTCTGTTGGATGTTATGAAAAGTCCCTGGTACGAAAAAGATGAAACAAAGAACTCAAATTCTCATTCCAACAATTTATAAAGACCTTGGTTCCTGTTCCTCATTTTCCCACCATGGGCTTTCCCCCATTCGGCACACAGTATTTTCTAGAGTTACTACAAACAAATGAAGCAGGGAAAACCAGAAGCCTATCACCAACCTTGTGACTTGTGCTTATTTGTCTGTTAATGCTGCGCCCATTCTGGAATAGAGAAACCAAGTTATTTTCAACCAGTAATATCTATTCAGTCAGCATTTCAATCATTTAATAGTTGGTATTCTATCTCCTTTGAATGTGAAATCCAGCAGATTTTAAAAATACACATTATATACTTATTTCATAAAGGCAATTTACCTTCTTGAGAATGATGAGTATCATTACAGCTACACTGTAGATGGCCAAGAGGGCAAATGCTAACCACATGAGCGTGGCCCCCATTTGCTTGTCTTCTGAAAGCAAGAGGAAAAGTCTCCCAATTCAACTGAAAGTTTACAAAAAGCTGTATCTGACCTTAAAAATCATCTTACAGGTTTTCTACTTACCCTTCACTACCAGAGTAGTGCCTGAATCTATCACCTGCGTGCCTGAACCTTTTATTTTGAATATTACAGCACAGTGGTAGGTCCCACTGTCATTAGCATTAAGTGACATGATATGAAGAGATGCTCCTTCCAGGCTGTACTTGAGAGGCATGGTATCCAGGTTGACTTGATGATGGAAGTTTTCTTTGAAAGCAAACCACTGGAACTTCATTCCACTGGCTGAGCAGCTTAAAGTACACGGGACAGAAGCAGATTGCCCTGTCTTCCGCCAAATTACCTCATTTGGCTGTGAGAACGATGAGCAATTGTCCGCATTCACCACACTGCCTGGAGTTAAATGACAAAAGACAGAATTGAGGTGTATAACCCATTAATGGCTTTTTGTGGTGATGTCATATAACCCAGAAAAGTTTCAAATCAGGCCAGAAATCAGCACTACTGTTCAACCATCTGAGCCAAAGTTGGGCGGTCTACTCCCTCTTGTATGAATGGAGCAATACTTGTTACATTTTGGCTTTTCAAATTATCATGACACATACAAAAATACATTAGAATGGCATGCTCACTACCTCTAAGCACTGCATGAATAATGCACACACGTTACCTGCTATTGGGAGGTAGCTGAGTGAGAGAAAGAGCGAAAATGTCCAGCTCATGTTGGCAGCTTGAGAGTGTGAATGATCTCATGACTCCTTGCATAAGACTTGTAACTGTTGACAGCTGGGAAGTAGGTATGTGGATCTTTCCTAACACTTACTTCCTACTAACTACTTTCATGCACTGTTTGGCTGGTGCAAATATATGTTTGCATGATTGTGTGGAAACGTATGTGATTCGTGATGTGCATCAGTACTAGTTGTAAATCACAAAACACTACTTAAGTACACTGGCATCTTTGCTATTTCACATTATTGGAGATGGCTGCCAATGTTTTGATCACATTTTTTTAAGGAGTAAGGAGTCCACTCCGTGTGAACTATACACCCAGTCGAAAGGGAAGCCGGAGCTGTTACACAAAACCCCTCGAGTCCCTTCCACCCCTCATTCCAACCACTTTTTCCAGACTGCCACTATTAAGTCCCCGTTGTTAATAAATAATCATTTTACTCTGTGTGCTTGTTTATTCTGTATGACTAAATTATTACTAAAAGTCACAGGTGGTCAAAATCATCCCTTTTCCTGTATTCCAAAACAAATTACCTAAAAAAGTTCAGTTTTTGCAATTCCATTTGTAGATACATAAACTTAATCTATAAATAGCTCCAAAAACACACAAAAAATATCACAAACCTTATAATTTTGGTCTTATCCATATAACAACATATAGCAAAAAATACACAATGCTACCACTTCATAGCAAAAAAATAAGTAGCTGTTGAGAACTTAATCAATATAGTTAGATTTTAGAATAGATATGAGAAAACCTGTCTTGATATAGAGGCGGC
>OMLB01034474.1:0-12544 GCA_900302555.1 Myripristis jacobus | reverse complement strand
CCTTCATGGTCAAATAGCTGCTAGGAAACCACTGCTAAGGAGAGGCAACAAGCAGAAGAGATTTGTTCGGGCCAAGAAACACAAGGAATGGACATTAGACCAGTGGAAATCTGTGCTTTGGTCTGATGAGTCCAAATTTGAGATCTTTGGTTCTAACCGCCGTGTCTTTGTGAGACACAGAAAAGGTGAACGGATGGATTCCACATGACTGGTTCCCACTGTGAAGCATGGAGGAGGAGGTGTGATGGTGTGGGGGTGTTTTGCTGGTGACACTGTTGGGGATTTATTCAAAATTGAAGGCACACTGAACCAGCATGGCTACCACAGCATCCTGCAGCGACATGCCATCCCATCCGGTTTGCATTTAGTTGGACCATCATTTATTTTTCAACAGGACAATGACCCTAAACACACCACCAGGCTGTGTAAGGGCTATTTGACCAAGAAGGAGAGTGATGGAGTGCTGCAGCAGATGACCTGGCCTCCACAGTCACCGGACCATTTTTTTTTTTTTTTAAATGCATGTAATGCAGCCTTTCAAACCAGGAAAAGATAATATTCAAAATCACAATATTACGATCCCAAGCAATATCTATCTTATATCACATTATTGATATAATATTGAGATATTGCCCAGCCCTGCATAACTGTGTGTAATTTACTTTTTAATTGGATGGGATACCTTATCACTCCACAAAAATCATTTTACAAAGAACCTTGGGAAAACAATTCAAACAACAAAGGGTCCAAAGAGTCAATACTTTTTCAGTAACTTTAGCTACAGAAAAAGAGATCAAATTTAGAAATCAATAAGAAATCATATTATCTAGTCCTTTACTCAGAGCCCAAACATTTACTGAAGATGAGAAAAGCTGTGGATAGACACTTCTCTGACAACATTTATTTTATTTGACTTGAAAAAACAGAATTTGGGAAAATTAATCAATACATACATTCATTTGTTAACAAAGAGCACTGATGGGTATGAGTACTGTGGGTGTGAAGAATCTGGAAATACCATTTTGAACAACCTTTCACAATTTAATTGCAGTGCAAACATTTGAACTGTATCAGCGTGGAGCTTTTCTCCACACGCAGTTCATGAGGAAAAAGGGGGCAAAGATCAACAGCTGAGAAAAATCCTCTACAATGTCCTCTCAACAACACCCATAAGAGAAATGTGGACGACGCCGTGCCTTCAAGTTCACTAAGAGAGCTCCATGTTGTGTTTCTAACACTTGCCATGGAGTGGGTGCACTGGGTGAGGGTTGAGAGTCTGCAGAACGAAGAGGCTTTTCATGCGGACCTTGCCAAAGAGTCTGCAAAAGCCCAGGTCGGATCTCAGTTTTTGAGCAAAGTGATGGCCTGAATACATAACACCTCCAAGGAGTACTCTTGAAAAGACAGCAAAGCTTGAGCTGGAGCAAAGCAACACTATTCATTTCCTTTGTGTATAGGCCTTACATCTGCACTCTATTACTTTCCATGTCTGTACACACAGAAGTGTAGTTCTTTCAGTATTTGTAAAAAATAAATAAATAAATAAAACTCTTCATTACTCCTGTTTATGGATATAAAGTACAGTGAGTAGTACTTGACTCATTACACAAAAAGAAGTTTAACTCAATGAGGATTAGACCAAACCAAGAGTCTGAGGACTTCAACATGACTGATAGGTGTTAATTCTGGATGTTTGTTTTCATGTTATGGGCATAACAGTTTTCTGTGGGCATGTGTTGGCGGTGACTAGCTCTAAGCTGGGCAGCAGCCATGGCACGAGGAAATCACAGCTGCAACAGCAGTGGACAAAAGCAACGTGAGAAACAAACAACAGCAGTGCTAAATATGCAGCAGAAAACACCTGTTCAAAAACACAAGTGAGCATCTCCGTTGTGATCCATATGGATACCAGTTGCCACAGCCTCAGGCTACATGCCATTACAAGGTAGATGACACTTCAAGATGACTGACTGTGTGGAAAGAGGACAGGACAAGGACACACTTTGATGCCTCAAGGCAAAAAGTTATATGTTGTAGCTTTAGGCCTGATCAGATCTAGATCGCATCAGGTTCAAATGCAAAGAGAAGCTGTGAGTGTGACTAGTGACAGAGAGCAAGAGCTCAGAAAGTGAAAGGAGCTTCCTGTCATTCTGACTGCTATGTATTGCAAATTTTATCAACTTGTTAGCTGTCTAAATAGTAGGGCAGTAAGTCCCGACTATTTTCATTGTCGGTTAATGAAATGATCTTGTCAATTATTCGACTGATCATTTAGTTTAGAAAGCGTCAAAAATAAAATAAGAATTACAGAACTAATGACAAATGCTCATGGTTAGCAGACTTAGCAGAGCCCAATGTATTAATTTCATAATGATATCAACAAAGATTAGTAAGACAATCTTAGAAGCTTGGTAATTTTAGTAAAGCTGAAATCAGAAATTGTTTGGAATTTTTACCTGATAAATGACTACCATAATTAATTGATAATCTAAATTATAGTTGTTTATTTTCATTGATCTATTAATTGATTAATTGACTAACTGTTCAGGCACCAACATCTCCATTTTTAGTTTGGCTTTTAATTGAAATATATTTATTCTATTTATTCATTCTGGCTGGTTTTACCCTTTGGTCTTTCCTTTTATATTTTGGATTCATTGATTGACTGACTGACTGACTGATAGTGTCAGCCTGCTAACCTGAAGTAACACCAGGGTTACCTTGTTGAAAACAAAAAGGACAAGACAAAGTTCTAGTGTTAAGGAAAACAAAGCACAGAGTTTTAACATCTTGTCCAGAAGCTCTGTCTAGATAGTGCTTATTTCAAAGGCTATTTTTGTGCTGACAGAATGAAGCTGAGGCATGTTCAACTTCCACTACCCAG
Source organism: Myripristis jacobus (assembly GCA_900302555.1). Taxonomy (NCBI): domain Eukaryota; kingdom Metazoa; phylum Chordata; class Actinopteri; order Holocentriformes; family Holocentridae; genus Myripristis; species Myripristis jacobus. The sequence continues at coordinate 9,660 of OMLB01034474.1, read as the reverse complement.
CGGAGCACCCCAAAATGCAGCAAAACCAATACAAAAACTGCATATGTTCCCAAATGAGTGCGGTTATAATGTTTTTAAATGTGACTCCAGAACGACAGGGGCCTGAAAAAACATTTAGAGGGTGAAAACAATTCAGTTATTTGTAGGTTTTCAGAAAGTACCAAATATCCACCAACCTTTGTTGAAGTCCTTGGGATCAAGAGAGAGACTGTACCCAGGCAGAGTTTCCAGCAGCAGCTTGTAGCAAGCCCTCCAGCCGGGCTCAGGGATGGTGGGTGCGACACATTGCATGGCCGCAACGCGCTTGAAGAAGGCCGACTTGCGGTGGAAACCAATCAAGTCATATAGCTCCGACAGGATGCTGTAGCGCTGGATCTTCTCCTCCTCTGACAGCTGAGGTTACAGAAATGATGGGGGAGAGAGAGAGAGATTTGAAATCAACTTCGTCATGGTGCTTGTTACCATATTCATAGGGGTGACAAATACGATTAAGGTACCAAGTGCCCAAATGTAACTATCTGTTCTTACATGGTGCTGTTACCGTTTGTACATTACAAATTAGAGGAAATCTTTACACTATATAGCTTTGTATTTGCAATACTTTTACACTGGTCAATAAACAGGTCAGTACACTGGAGTAAAGCCATTGCTGATTAATTACAGAAACATAACTGCTGGCATTTTCAGGGTTTTGATAATCACAGAAAAAGAGGCTGCACTATTACACTCAAAGGTTAAGCCTCAAGAGATTCTTGGGCTGCATTGCTCAGTAAAAACAATACATTGTGGAAAAATCTGCACTCCATTATTTAAAGGTGAAAGCCTCATGAAAAAGAACAAAAATGTACTGATTTACTGAAAAGTGCCAAAACAAAAATATGCTAACTGAAGTGTCTGGGGTCAGAGAAATGTCAACTGGCATAATGTCAATTCTATTTTGTGCAAGAATTTCACTTCAGGCAGCTCATCCGTAAGACCTCACCACAGAGTCCCATATTAAAAATCCAGTGAAGCTGGAAGAGCTGGGGAAGTTAATTGGAAAAGTGGATATTTCCCAGTCGGCTCAGGTACCTGTCCCAGGTTGATATAGACGGCGTTCTGAAGGAACTCGGAGGCCTCCATGGCTCTCTTCTGAATGGCCAGCACCCTGACTGCCTTCACGCAGGCCTCCAGCTCTATCACACCTGCATTCTTATACTATAGGAGATAAGAGGAGGAACGGTCAGGCTTGGAGTTAATGAAAAATGAATAGTCAATGAGGATTGCCTTGACTTCTACACTCAACCTGATAAACAGAGCTAATGTTATTTCATTAACACACGACCACCCTCATCAGTCACTGCAGATGTGGGATGACTGACAACCGTGATACTTTGTATCCCATGTTGCTCATTTTTCCGGGATCCCCAGCCTCCGCTGGAGTGGAAACCTGAGCTGTTGCTACAGAGGCTTCATGCCTTGTGCAAGTGTGTGCATTTTTTATCAGGCCCTCCTCCAACTTCCCTCCACCTCCACCCTCATTGTCTCCTTATTAAAATTCAATTAATATCTGAATGGCTATGTGTTGAGATGTAATTTAATTTTAAATGAACTAGTCACAGGTAAAAGGCCAAGGGAGGTCAGTGCAAAAAGGCAATTATAATAATGGAGATAAAGCATAGCATTGCATATGAATCGTTAGGTGAGTAATGAGCCTGTTTTGTTTTCCAAAAGCATTATGGATACTGTTCTTTGCATCTTTGGCAAAGAACAGCTGTCAAAAGATTAGCACACACACTATGCACATACTAAACCAGGAACAGCCACAGAATGTTCCTCATCTGTCTGATACTGCTACATAGTGGTTATTATTCTATGATTTGCCATTGATGACAGTTTATTTTCCAAATATATTACAAGGGCTCTGTCTCTTGTTTCAAAGTCCTGACACCGTGTAGCATTAAATAATAGACAGCTGCTGTGTGTATGTACTGGTGTGCTACAACTGAGATACAGTGCTGTTGTTAGCTGCAAACTCCATAAAACCAAGTGAAATACTGCCCCCTAGTGAGTGGGCTGATTGTTAATGACGGGAGAGTGAGTTATTGCCTCCAGGCCTGTTACCTGGACCATGTGTGACCACTCATCTAATACAAGCATTATCACACACTCTGCCTTTAGTAAGTGCTAGGAGAGACCACACACTAGTTCTTCAAACATGAAAGGACACTAATAACTGAGCACAGTATTGTATTGGCAAGACTCAGGTTAAGTCAAGACTCAGTATCTAATGAGGATAAATCTGGTATTTTTCAACCTGGGCCCTATTTTTACACCTTCAGGGGTCCAAATGACTGATGGGGGCAGAAAGTTTTGGAACTCGTCCAGTACTCAGCAAGAACGCTTCAGCCAGCAGCCGCCAAACAGGCTGCAATGTAATCACACGGGGCAAGTTTGCCCATCAAATTACGTCCATTAAAAGTGCTTGTTTTGGTAATGACCAGTTCAGATTGTTATTTTAAGTGTCTGACAACATTATGGAAGAGACTCCTACAGAGACAGATGTGTGTACCACCTAAAAAGAAGTCTAGCTCAAGAAGAAGTCTCACTCTGAAATCTCACATGAGGTGAGTACTGGATAGGAGACAACAGTGGAAACATGAGAGCTGGAGAAAGGAGTCACTTAGCCGAGTTTGTTGTTTTGGAGTACAGAAAGTGTAGCTTAGTGTTATCTAAAAGTAAAAAAAAAGACATATTAGACATAAAGAAAAATGTCTAGGTCTGTAGGAGTCCTTCCCATAATGTTGTCAGACACGTATAACAATCTGAGCCTGTCTATGGCAAAAACAAGCAATTTTAGTGGGCATCACTTGACAGGTGAACTTGCGCTGTGTGCTTACATTGCAGCCTATTTTGCGGCTGCCGGCTGCTCAATAATGGACCGGTTTCACATTTTTTGACTCTATCAGTCATTTGGACCCCAAAAGGTAGAAAACTAGGGCCCAAGTTGAAAACCAGAACTATCTTTTAAAAATATATCTGCTAATCCATATCATCCACCTTTACATGATGGATATAACTGTTTGATCACAAAGTTATTGAGTTTTAGTGTCTCATGATCTAAACGCTGTTTCAAGAGATGCTTTTCCAGTAATTTTGTGAAAAGCACTCTTTGATATTTTGTTCCGACATTGCCAATTCCAGCTATCAGCAGCCTAAGTGCAATACCATCAGTGAACATAGCCGGTACAGTTCTGCAGTTTTTGTTCAATACCTTGCCATAGTATGAGATGGCCTCTTTGTATTTCTCTATAATGTCCTCAGGACTCAGGCAGTTCTTGGCTCGTCCAATCTCAGTGCTGGTGTCTGCACTAATACCATTGGATGTGAGGGCACCTAGACTCAAAAACAACAGGTTATGATGAGTTTAAGAAAACCCTTAGGGAGGAGTATCCACCAGTCTGTTCTGCCACTGATAAAACAAAAAGAAAAGGAAAGTATATGAGTTACAACAGAAAGAAGGATGATGTCAGACTTAACTAACTTCCCGCTCCTTCACTTTGTAAATAGTTTTGCTGTAGCTGCCACCACCACACATACATATCGCTACACACAGTATATCAAGGATGATACATAGAGACAGGGTTTACATTTCATTATAGATCAAAGGATCCAAGGAGACAACATCAATTACAATAAAACAAAAAAAAATCCAAACATGCTGTGTGTCATAAAATGATAGGGACTGTGCAATGGACTCAAACCCACCATGAGAGGTTGGCTGTTTTCTTGATGAATGTTCACTCATTCTTAATGGTGACACGCCAGTCTGACAAAATTGATTTTTGTGGGCGAGAGCACATAAAACAGTCCGTAGGGCACTGTGTGGGCTATGGATCCATTTCCAGCTGTGGAATTTTCTGGACCATCATCTTCTTAGTCTTTAACACTCACCTTTTCTTCACTCAATAAAATGAAAAAAGGGAAGACTGACTTCCCTACTCCCCTTAAGCACACAAAAACTGATTTGATGAATATTCTGTGGCCTCTGGAGTTTGTGATATGTGATCAAAATGATGCTCAGATTGAACTTCCTTGGCTGAACTTGAGGTATAATTGAAATATTTTGAAAGCAATTGCGAGGCACATCTCTCAGCCAAATCTGATTCGAATACAAATTTCAGTTTAGAGTGCATTGCTTAGCAACGGAACTGGGCCCATAGCAACATCATGGTCGTTGTGACTATGACAAGCGTGTGAAGGAGATGCTGCATCGGACACTTCCTTGGCCAAATGGTACAAGCAAGTTGTTAGACAAAATAAAGCTTATAGAGCTTACGTATAGAGCTTAACAAAGTACTTTTTCTCAGAAAGTAAAACGTCACAGACTGCATTAAACTATTTGATTTATTTTCTCTCTAAGCCATGCTGAGAGGTTGGTCAAGATAATGCTGTACAGTTCCACATTAAGCATACAACAAGTAGAGTCAATTAAAGTACGCTCCAGCAGTGCTGGATTGCCACCTGGTGGTGTTTTATATGAGTTCCCATTAGGTGTGCAACCTTTTACTCAAAGCAGTGAATATTCTACAGTCTCATTATTTGCAATTAGTTTTGATAAGGTTGAGTGATTTTCTTGCATCACAGAAGGCGACTAAAACGCCTCCTTTTTGTGTGATAATCATAAGTAAGATGTGAGTTGTTAGAATAATGGGAACCTCCATAAAAAAGGTGCAACAGATTGTAACAACTGAGAGTGGTTGATAAAAGTCATGGTCTGTAATCATGTATTAATATGAAACTAATCACCAAAAGTGTGGCTGTGAGATAGAGCGGGTTCATTTCAACGAACAAAAGATGATGGTAAAACAACACAGAAGAACATAACCTGTCACAGAAGGGAAAAAAGGCATCAATTTTGATTTTCAAATGGAAAAATAACCTCTGGAATCAGGGTGCTGATGATACAGGATGAAACATGAAATCAAAAGCACACACAGGGGAAACTGGCCACAAGCAAACAGGCAGGATTATGTCTTAAAGAGCTACACTGGTTAGTGTTCTGAGACATACCATACCTGGGTCAATGAGAACCTCCTGAGCCCCTACAGACAGAGAGAAAGAATGCAGATTCACTCCATGACACAAGGCGCAATGTTAGCAATGTTAGTCCCAACACCCACTTCAGAGCTGCTGCTACCGCTGCTGCTCTCCTGAATCTAAAACCATCCCAAAATCTGTATCCAGCCATCCAGCTTTTCACATGCAAATAAATGATTGCACTTCAACTAAGCTAACGAATGTATGTTTGCCATGTCGGCTTGTGGAAAGAAGATACTTTTCCAGCCAATCCCATGCAGTTATCTAGATATCTAAATATTATCTAAATATTCTCCTTTTATTTCTTCAGTTTCATTTTTTCATTATTTGTGACAAAATGGCATAAGCGAGACGCTGTGCCAATTAGCCATTTAAATTTGTACTAAAGATTTATTACTTTCATTGATAATTAATCTGTTGACTATTTTTTCAATTAAATGATAAATCATTTCATCTATAAAATGTCGAAACTAATAACAAATACCTATCACATCAAAAGCAATGTCTCAAGTCAGACAACTTGACAATTTTTAAATTTTGTAACAATATGTAGAAAGGAGGTAGTCCTGCACGCTGCTCTAATTTATAAATCTTACTGATTTTATTCAGCAGAGACCTTCATCAGACATAAATGAAACAGGGCTGACACAATGATACATAAAACATGACATAGCCAATTAAAACACATCAACATCATTTACTGCACAAAATTGTGCTGAATGTTAACCAGCTGATGATTGATCAGCTGATGGTAAATCACGCTGAATCTCATATTGCATGTTTCAGCAGTGTGCTGCACTATCTTCTGTTGATATTCGGCCTGGGTTTTTTCCCCCACATACCTGCATAATTTAAGATGAGTCAGGTGTGCAGAAGTTGTTCATTTAAATTTTATACTAATATGAAACTGAGAAAAGCAAGTCATTCTGTACATTTGAGAAATAACCAGCAAATTATATTTTTTGGGGCACTTGATAAATATTATCAATATGATAATCAATAAATTTTCTGTAAATGGACCAATCCATTAATTGCTTCAGTTCTGCACCATGTTAATAGCATATTCGTAGCTGAGAAAAGCCATATTAGTGATGTAAGTGAGGTTAAAAACATAAATAAATTAGGCAAGCTGTCAGAGCAAACAAGCAAACTTGAATAGTTCAGGTGGATGTCATCTAATGCACTGCACATAAAAGCAGCAGCTGAGCAAAGCACAGCGATGCTTGACTTGCAAGTCAGCGGTGACATTCTCTCACACTTCAGCTGCGTCTGTCATGACTCACTCACACCGGGCCATCTACGCTTAATTCGTCCAGACAAAATCTGCAGACTTTTGTTTCTGTCAGTCTGCTCATGGAGAAATGTGCTTACCTGGTCTGTGGCGTTTCCCTGCGTCTGCTGGCTGGGAGATGTTTGGTTTGCGTCCTGCTGTCTTCCCCGCTGTGCCTCCAGGGTAGTGGAAAATGACGGAGGCTGAACACAAACCCTCTAAAGCAGCTGGAGAGAGAAAACACAGTGATCTTTTTTTAAAGCCTCTATCTTATTCTGTTTCTTGTCATATCACACTCTCCTACAAGATCCCTATGTGGTCACATCACAGGATTATTGAAAGGTAAAAAAAAAAAAAAAAAAACTTGACTTTGGACTCCTGACTCCTGACTCCTGCCAGTCACTCACAGCATACACGAAATGCCAAGAATACAAAACTTAACTGTAAAATAGAATAAGCTTTCAGATTCAAGACACAGATCAGATGATTATAGCTACACAGTCAATGACACATAACAGTATAATGCAAAATGATATAACTTCCATTTGATGCCATTTGTCTGATAAAACATATTAAACATAATGCATGAACCACAAACCACCAAACAGGCAAATGCTAGTCTTGTACAGTGTTTTCCAGCAGCTAAGCAAATCCTGGCTTATAGTGATAAGCCCACATCAGCCTCTCTCCTCCAAACTTACCACCCAGCCAAAGGAAGTCATTAACCCCCCTCAGCAGCTCCACAGCCATGTGGTAGTGGACGAGGGCGTCCTGCAGCATGCCTGCCTGGAGACACAAGTCTCCAACATGCTTTCTCATCCGTCCCTGGCAACGCTTCTTATAATGCCTGAGGAGAAGCAGGAGGAAGAGGGAGGGGGGAAAAGTTTTCTTAGACAAACAACAGCAGACTGACAAAAGATGCATTTCCATTCCCTTCAATCATGATGTTTGCTGAAGATCTGAAATGATTTTGGTGATTCAGGACTTTTCGTATGGTTAAGTTTCCATTTTCTGGCTGCTTTTTTTTTTTTTTTTTTTAAACAGAAAACAGCACTGCCTGTCTGCCATTGTCATTTCTTATCTTACCAGGGTGCCAGGAGAGGAGGCTCACTGTCAAGTGAATCTTATCAGTTAGCTACAGGGGGGATGTATGGGAAGGGAGAGCACAAGCGAAGGACAGCAACAGAACAATCAAGGACAGAATATGAGCTGACCCACTACCCTGAAATCTTGCACAATAACAGAGGGAGTCAGGAAACTGCACCAGAATGAATGGGAACTGAAACCGTTTATAAGAAAAATATGTATCCCGTTGTGCAAGACCTTTAAGCATCCTACAAGGGTCAGAGAGACTGGGAAGGTCAAATGGAGACGATAAATTGGCTCAGCAGGTGATCTTTCAAACGAGGAATGAAGGTGAAATGGAGTAATGGACAAAGTTTTTTCAAAGCTGTAAGCTATACGCTAAAGGCCAAGATATCACAATCTATGTCAGGAGTTGAAAAATCTATAGCACATATACGGCAAATTAAAAATTCACACCATTGCTACTAAAACCAATACTAAAAAGCTGCTTATGAAGGGAGTTTGTCCTTTGATAAGATGAACACTGAACTGTTATGGAAAAAATAACCACAGCATTTAAACCAGGTCATTGGACATGGATGCCATCATCAAATTCATGTTTTCATGAGCTGGGGGCAAAGCTGTGCCAAGCTGAAAGGTAATGCATGTTCTCATGAATGAAGATATGAGATCCATGTAGCCAGTGTGTTTCTCCTGCTGCTGCTGCCAGACAAACTCCCAGTCAGACTGAACCTTCCCAATCCAAATCCCTGGGTTTCTTTAGAGCCGGGACAAACCTCGACAGTGTGTATTGTGCCATGTGTTCAGTGAGTCCAAACTATCAGCTCCTCCTTTCACTGCCCTCTGAATTAGCATCACAAATAGTACTAGCACAGATAGTCTATATAGAGAGATATGCAAAGAAGAAGAATAGAATAAGAACAAGAATGTGCTTCCACCTCCAGGGGGTGAGGTAGAGCGCCATGAACTGGTCTAAACAGAGTCAAATGTACAGTGGTCAATGGGACTTTTCCAGAAAATTAGCTTTGTTTATTCGTTTGTTTATCATTATCAAACGGAGGTTAAGAAGATACACATCTCTATGTGCTTAGATGAATGAAATCTATAATTAATTAAGATTTGTTTTCTTCTAGTTATGCATCAGTCAAAACTAAATAGCTGCAATGCTAGTGGAAATCCTCTGAAACTGCCATAATTTCACAACCACCGACTTCACATCAGCTTATATTACGTCCTCGTTGTAAATATTGGGCTATGACACAATGACAGTAATTGACAGAATAATATTAGCAATAATATTAATATTAGGAATAAAATGTAGTGATCATTTTATAGCACTTAGCCCCATTGACCACCATATCTCCTACTCTGATTAGCAAGCGCTCAGCACTGCTCCCACTGGCCAAAAGACTGTACTGCAGTCTTTCTGTCTCAGCAGTCAATGGCAGTGGTTTGGCTTTTGACCAAGTATCCTCTAATAATTAATAATAGGTTTTGGATGTTAAGGAAATGATATGTGACACTGCAATTATCTACACCATAACAGCAAATTAAAATACACTGAGTGGGATAGTTTACATGCTGTAAAGTCAAACACAGCATTACTTGCCCCTTTTCCACCAAAGCGGTTCCACGGCTGGTTCGGAGCCGGTGCCTGACTTAGCACCGTTTTTTTGGTTTTCCACCGCCCAGGCACGGACCAAACTGGTTCCAAACTGGTGCTAGGCAAGCACCAGCTCCGAGCTGGGGTTAAACAGGAGCCAGAGAAAGAACCGATGACGCGACCCACCACGTCATTGGTGGGCAGGGTTACAGACCCAACGGGAGCAGCGAACGCTATAAACATAAACACATATGTCTATGGCTATAAACGTATAGTTAAGCAGTAAGCCCCGAGAAGCCGTGGGTTACACTGATTTTACAACGGCACGGAACGCGGCTCAGCCAATCACATTTAAGGATGGGAAGCAGCCGTTTTATAACTAAACATAGTTGTCATTCGCTCCGACCACGAATACGACGGGTCGCCGACAATAATTGCATTTTTCGCCTCTGGATTGCAATGTAGGCTTGTAAAGTCACAAGCGGTATTTGCATCGCTAATAAATTCAGATCCTGCTACACCTGGGGCCAGAAACTGTATCGGGAAAGCAGCATTATATGCTTGACTGAGCCGTGGCTCACGAACATCATCCCCGACTCACTGATCAGTTTCAGCGGCTTCA
>OMLB01034473.1:55714-77966 GCA_900302555.1 Myripristis jacobus | reverse complement strand
CCTTTTAGTCCCACAAATGGAACATTTCAAAGGTGCAAGAAAAAAGATTGATACATATCAGAACACCTCCTTGACACTAAGAGTCACTGTTCCCATTAGTTACATCATCTGTGTTTGTGGGGCCAAAGGAGCTACTGTGTGTTATCACTGCATGTAGTTTTAAGCAGGGAAGCACTAGATCCTCGATGGACAGGCTAAGAGGATTTTCCATCTTAACGTCTGAGCAACTGTCACAAACACTCAGTCACCTGGAGGTGATCCCATTGAGAGGAGTGGTGGAGATATATATATATATGTGTGTGTGTGGGGTGGAGCACAAGGGGAATCCTTCTGAAAGGCTTAAATCCCACAAACATTTCTGCCAAGATAAAAAAGGCAATCTGACTATTTATGGTTACTGACTCAGGACACACAGGCCATATGTAAAACCCATGCTGTGTGCGATAGTACAATCATATAGATCCTACTGTCTATTCAAATTAAGCCCTTCTTGGTATTTGAAGTCTGAGGTGTTGTGCTCTTATACGAGATATTTGAAACACCATACATGCCGTGTGGCATTCCCTAAACCACTGAGGGTGATTATGTAACAGCCTGACACTTTGGTGCAAGCTTCGCCCTGCTGTGTCAGAGTACAAGTGCATACTGTTGGACTGTGGATCTAACCTCGGCCACAGACATTTTTCAGGAAGTGCGCAGTTTGGTTTTATATGGTTTTGCAAGATCTAATCCCATGTTTCCTAAATTATGGATTCAAACCCAAAATGGTCTGTATCTGACAGGTTCATACAGCATAATGAACATCATAATCCCTCTAAAAGCAATATATATCCTAATCCCTCTATAAAAAGAGGGGCTAAATCTATTCAAGGTTGGATAAACACTGCTCTTAGCCAATTACTCCTAGAAATGCTGTGTGTGTGTGTGTGTGTGTGTGTGTGTGTGTGTGTATGTGCGTGTGTATATATATATATATACATAAACATATACATATATAAATACATATAAAATCTTTGTAAATCAAAGTAAAACAAAAATAACACACACACTGCAATAATAAATGATCTTTCTGTTTTCACAGTGTAAATGTGCTTGCTGTATCCCAGAGCCTATCTCCAGTCCTCTTTATTCTAATTCTGAAATCCTCTTTGTGAAAGTGACGTTGTGCCACTGATAGAAAGCAGGATTAAGCCATACATAGAGAGACGTAGAGAGAGAGAGAGAGAGAGAGAGAGGCGGACAGAAAGAGCTTCATGGTGCGCTCAGTGGAACAATAGCACTCACTCCATTCAAGTTGTAGAGAAGCGCTCAAGGCACTGACTCCTTTCAGCCGTGTAGTCTAGGGCCCTCTCTTTTCTTTCCTTTCTATGTAGCCTCTCTCCACCCAGTCTCATTAGCTTCTGCCTTCATGGCAGAAAATCGCCTCAGATTGGGAAAACATCAGGACAACAACAACCCTCTGCTGTTGGCATCATTTCCACGGTGACACCCTCTCAGTGGAAGAATCTCCTAGGTGACGCCCTCCACTGACACGCCTAGAGGTGGCTGGAGCCTTTTTGTAGGCAGGTGCACCCTGCGCAGGGACAGACGGAGTAGCCTAACACAACTCTCCTTTTTTCTCTTCTTCCTCTCTGTGGGGACACCTGTGCTTCATATCTGGTCTGGAAGGCAGCTGCAAAGTCAACAGCAGAGCAGATGCTGGAATACAGATAAAATTGTTTTGACACAGGAGGATAGTTTGTGTCATGTCTCCAGTTTAACTTCCACTGTTTTGCAAACTGAAACTCCTTAACTCCTTTGACTTGACTTGTGAATTTCATTTAAATCCCTCGGTGTACAGGGTTTGAAGAACTAATCTCTCCTGTTTCGACTAAAATGCAACATTCATCTGGTTGACATCTCCAGGAAAAAGTGCACAGCTCTGATTTTATTATTTTAAAGGAGGTTCTAGGGGCAACAGTGAGACCATTGGGTTCAGACACCTTGTTTTGGACCAGGGATGGAGGGGTATGGCGTTGAGCACTTTGTGACAGATGGAGAAAGGGAGAGTCACCAGGTGGACTATCGGAGAATTGTGGGGGATACGCAACCTCCACGTACCAACTTTTTACCCCGGGAAATAGAGCATTATGTCCGGCAAAGCTCACACGGACACAGCCACAGACACGAGACAGCAGCCCAGAGATACAGCGCCACACGCATACAGGCCGGCCTAGGCCCAGAGAGGTGAGTTGCTGCTTAAAGGATTGATGAGCTACCAGTGATATGCTGTGGTATTACTCAAGCAATATTAAGATGAGTCAGCCTTGGATAAAAGAGATCCCCATGTGTGATCCTCTTGATCGAGTGTGTCAGACGAAGATCTGCGTAGCGATTAGTTCAGCCTATTGCAGAATAAGCTGCTGATTCCTTGATGCCAGCAAGTGCCGGGCCTTGAGAGTCTGCCAAAAAATGTCGTATGAGGTCAAATTGCTAACAGGAATTACGGATAGAAGATCAACCTTGACATAGAAATGAGATGTGTCCAACTGAACAAGCAACACTGTCCACAAAGAGAACATTGTAACACTGCAAGTAAAGAGAATAATAATTAATAATTAATAATAATTAATAATTAATTTCAAAATCCACCAGCAATATCAAAGGCAAATGTTGATGCAAGCTTGATTGTTGTACTTCCCTGCTACTACTATTCCCCCACTAACAGTCACCTTCAGTGGCTTGGCCTTCATTAGGCTGCTCATGCAAACTAAGCTCATGGCGTTGGATCAGTTTACATGTGTGCATGCGTGCGCATGCGTGTGCGTGCGTGCACGCGCACACACACACACACACACACACACACACACACACACACACACACACACACACACACACTTGTGTTTTGACCAGTCTGTATATGGTAAATCCCTTGTTTTGGGTTGTCATGCTTCATTTGTGGGGTGAAGGCCCCGTAGTAAATACTGCCAGCTTATGGTTGGATGCTAAATCAACAGAAATTGTTTATCTCTTAAGTTGTCACGTACTATTTTTAGCTTGCCTCCTCTACCCCCCATACACACTAACACACTTGTTATGTATGATCAAGGCAACCAGCAGTGTGCAATGGGGAGGGCAAGCAAGGCTGAATCAAGTGCTCAGAATAGCTACTGTGAACAAAGGAACCAATGACCCACATTTGCCATGACCCACATTTAATTTGACACAAACACAGAGTAGGAATAAGATCCCCTTCAGTCACCTTTGCAAGCATATCCAACAGCCCTCACTCAAGATTAACCTGGAGCGGGGCACGCAGTTGCTCACCGAATAAGAGCGCATACCACTTGTTAAGGCTGAGTCCTGGTCGCAGCATCCTGGGTTCAAATCTGACCTCAGGCCATTTGCTGTATGTCATCCTCTGTTTCTCCCCTGCCTTTCCTGTCTCCCTCTACTGTCACATAAAGCAGAAATGCCAAAAAAGATTAACCCGGAGCAAGAGAAGACAGAGAACCAAGGAACTTTATTGTAGTGACGACCGCACTGATAAGGATATTTCATGTCTGAGATCAAGTAGAAAATAAATGTACAGCTTGTTATATAATATGACATAACTCTCAACACCTTGGATTTGTTCCTACTGACACTAATGCAGCTAATGCTACAAAATAATAATAATGATGATAATAATGGAAATATCTGAAGTACAAAGGCAACACCCACACAATTCCACACTTACTCCAAAACCTTGTACCTTCCAAGACTTATGTGTTACCAAGTCACACAAGCGTGGCTGACCAACAACATATTGCATCCAAAAGCTTTGGGAGCTCTAAAAACTTGTTAGCGAGTTAAGTACAAAGGATAACATGTAAGCACTGACTCCATAATCCCAACACTGAATCATAATCTCACACCTATGACACAGATGAAAACACACTCTCTTTTATGACAGTCTTTGGCAGCCTTGTTACAAATCCCATATAATATCCCCAGTGGCTGAACTTTGTTGCATGAAGCATCAGCGTCATATTGCCAGTGGTTGACACTACACCAAATTGCTTAAAATGTCCTGTGGGTGCCTGAGATTCAGGTGAAAACACTTCTTGATGATCATAACCACAAATAACAAATTGCAGCACAGCACACTCTCCATAACATGACACATCCCTATCTATCTAGTGAACTGAAAAGTACTCTGTTTTGATCTGTCACTTTATAAATGACTGAGCTGTAGGATGGGTGTTAAATAGTCATCAGATGACTGTCATACTTGTGGTTGTGGGACACCCGCCTCTGGATCTTTGCCACCAATCTCAGCTAACTACTTCTGGTGCTGACAGCTTGATGACAAGGGCAGCACACCAATATTCTGTCAAGTAAGGACATGACAGTGCACTGCATGCTGGAGGGAAAGCTTGGGTGTGTGTGTGTGTGTGTAGGTGTGTTTATGTTACTACTCTCTGGTAGTAAGATTAAGCATTCTCCAACAATTACATTCTATAAACATAAATAGAATGCTAATCCTTGTATCCATCCTGAGCAGGATTTCAGGTCAACTGAGAAAATATAACCGATAAGGCTTTTGCAGGAATTAATGTGTTGCAGTCCGTAAAACCTTAGCGGAACCCATGTCATTCTCATAGATGACCCAACATAATCCTTGCATAATGTAAAACCTCTATCTCCAACATTGGTTGAGTTTATTGTTGTTCGTTTCAGCACACCCTATTGAGCAATACACCACTGTATACAACATATGTAGGGCACCACAACCACCTGTGGTGCCCTACATATGATGCAGTTTATTGTTTTGTCAAGTTTTGTACTGTATATACAGTAGTTTGCAATATATTGCAGTATGTCCACTTGTTCTACATATTCTGTCTGCTAGAAAGTAATATGTCCCTAATGTATTGACACTTTCACTATCTGTTATGTATGTAGGCCATGCTAGGCCTATCACAGAATAATAAAAAAAAATCTGATTTCGTAAGCTGGACTATGCGAGTAGGAGAAACACAGGGTATCGTACGTTTATCATTAATGTTAACTTGACATTGCTTTGCAGTCTTTAAATTACATCATTGATGATTTCTTGCCAAACTGTAAGAAATAATAGTCACAATTTGCTCCACCTCATGTGAACGTCCCTCTGTGATTCCAGCCATGCCTTTGACAGTGAGAGATGCACACTACTTTCCATACAGTGTATGGAAAGTAGTGTGCATCATTTGTATAAGCTCTCACAGAAGTCCTTTCCTGGAGAGTGTAGCCATCCTAGGCGGGCCTCCACCACATGTGGCCAGTCTGATTCATTATTTGTGATTAGACCATTTGTGACTAAAATGCAGCCCGGCTGGCTCAAGACATCTAATCTAGTTTTAATTTACATGTGACTGAGGTCAGACCATGCTGTCACATTTCAGCATGAGGTTTCTGACAATAGGTCTGTTGTAGGAAAAGTCAAGCATGATGCACAGTAAGACTGTAGGCAGGTAATGATTCCCGGTGCAGATAATCACCCATACATTTCAAAATACATCTGATCAGGCTGGATGGCAAGAGGGTTTCAAATTTCAAATCATAAGGTTCTTTTTTTCTTTTTTACTAATTCTTAATTGCAGATGGCCACATCAGTCCTCAGTAGGAATATGCATGGTCTGTGGACACCAAACATCGACAGTGATCACTGTATTGTCCCTGCTAACCCATGCTGTATCCTTTGCTCTGACAGTTCTAAAAACACCGACCTGCAGGCTTTTCAAAGGCAAGGCCGGGCAAGGCAGGTTTATTTATAGAGCACAATTCATTACAAAGTAAATCAGTGTGATTTACATTTAAAAAGAGACATGAAAAACATCAAGCATAGCAATGCAGTGGTATAATAATAATGATAATAATAATAATAATAATATCTCCACATACACACTAAAACTGTTCAAAGGCCTGAGAAAGCAGGAAGGTTTGAGCGCAGCTTTAAATGTAGATTCAGTTTTTGTAGATTGCAGCTCATCAGGCAGAGCATTAAAGAGGGCTGGTCTATAGTAATCAAGTGCACCTTTAGCAGCTCCTGATCTTACTCTTGCTACAGCCAGAAAGCCACTGTCTGAAGACCTAAGAGGTCTGATGGGGGAGGTCAGTGATGTTTAGATTAAAAAGTAATGGCCCCAGGATTGACCCTTGTAGGACTCCTGAAAGAATCTGAACACGTGTGATTCTCAACTCATTTGTTTGAGGTAGGGTGGGAATCAGTTTAAAATAGAGCCTGATAATCTGATGGTGTCTTGGAGCATGTGAATTAAGATTTCATGATCTGTGGTTTCGAAGCAGCTGTGGGGTGTAGTAAAACAAGAATTGAGAGTTTCTTAGCATCAGTGTTTAATTTAAGGTCATTGACTACTTTAATTGTTTTGGTGAAATGATGTGCATACAACATTTTCAAGGATTTTACCAAGAAAAGGAAGGTTCGACACTGACCTATAGTTACTAAATATAGATAAAATCAAGGTACACTTAAGTATGGGGGAGATGGCCACACACTTGAGAGGCCAGGAAAGTCCTGAACCAGGTCATCCCAAAAGCAACGGAAAACAGATGTAAACAGTATGGTGAGGATGCAGTTGAGAGAGCTGGTGATGATGATGAGAGCTTGTTCTACTCCAGTACAGTTAAGAGAATTCATGAGCTACACATCAAAGTTTTGTCATACATTGTTAGATGAAGATAGCATAGATGGACTGTTGTGAGACATTAAACCAGGGGAGAATGGGGTAACATGAGCCACTTTTTACATTTGTGTGTTTGTTTCATGAGGATGGTGTAAACTGAGCCTCTGAGGGGTAAGTAGTGCAACCCTTAATTACTGATGTAAAAATCACACAAAATCAAACAAAACTGAGATCATTTTAGAATGCTATTAATGCCATCAAAAAACAAAATAATAATAATTAAAAAAAAAACAAAACTCACACACAGGTCTCTGCATTTTAGAGGAGGAAATCCATGAAACTGGTCTGTAAGTTCCTTGATGTGGCTGGCAAGTTCAAACTCCGTGTTGTCATTAAAAATCTAATGAGCTTTTGAAGGGCTGGCATAACCTGTTCTGGAAACTTCCTCTTGTCTACCTGTTTTGTTGACGTACCTCTTCAGTGTCATTCTGTGCATCTTGTGGTTCTTTGCCACAGACCAAATGGACCTCTCTCTGGATATTGCCTTACT
Source organism: Myripristis jacobus (assembly GCA_900302555.1). NCBI lineage: Eukaryota > Metazoa > Chordata > Actinopteri > Holocentriformes > Holocentridae > Myripristis > Myripristis jacobus. The sequence goes on along the minus strand of OMLB01034473.1, from coordinate 70,766 downwards.
CCTCTTTTTGGATTATGCAAGGTGAGCCTCTATTTGTCTGTAATGTGATTAATTTACTGGGCATGAGAAAAATATCATTATTATTATTATCTTTTTTGGCTCTGGTTTGCTTACCACTGTCTCAATGTGCCTGAGTCCAAGATGTTTTCTGTAATGTGAGCTATATTTCCTTAATATATGGTCAAATAATCACTTTTGGTTAAGGTTACCTAGACACGGGGAGGCTCATCTTACTCACTGGCTCACCTTACCCGGCTCTCCCATACTATTTCTAATCTGAGAGCCTTTGCTCTGAGAGAAAACTGCAAACTGGTCACATTTACTTGAGGAGGAAAATTCTGAGGGAAGTGATTAATCAGCATATCAACAAGTGAGGACCAGGAAATAAGTCCTGCTTTGATTATTAGCTATCAAGTGTGAGATGTAAGCCTGTCTGGAACATTTCATTTCATTGTTGTAAGAGTAGATTGCATTTCCATACGTTTCAAGATCACAAGTACAAGTCGAATGACCCTGCACTTCCACAGTTCACAGAGTGATGGCTTAATATTTGCAGCGTGGTCTTGATTTCCCGGCAGCCGGACACAGAGGGTTAAACACGCCTCTGTGTGAACGGGGGAGAGAAGGGATGTGACGCTGCTGCCAGTACATAACACCAACACGCACTGTCTGCAGACAGCGGCAGGCAATCAGTTTTGTTTCAATATACTACCGACCACCACTTTCACATCTTGGAGCACCTAGCGATCATTTTTTCAGTCTGGTTTGTTCTTCAAGGTAAAGAGATAACTGCGATCATCACCATCATCATCTGTAGACTATTCCAGATTCACAGCTGGAAAGTTGGCTTTTCCTCTGAACGTGGTCAACGTGGGCATCAGCCTCCAGGGGTAACTAGCTAGCCGGTCCAGGAGAAAGATGCTGGACTTCAGCTAGGAAGCTACGTGGTTTTTAATGCTTACGGCATGGGACGTGTCTTGTTTAAGGGTGCATGTGCTTACTGAAAGTGTCACAGAAATGTCTTTAGTCGGTCAAGCTAATGGTTAAACAAACGCAGTCGCTAATGCTATATGCTAACGTTAGCTACCACATGTCTGCAAGTGTAATCCAAGTTAGCCTGAATACAGTTCATGCCTGGTTCAGTTTGCACAAGGCAAGTCAGAGAGCGAATCATTTTCACTGAGATGTAGGGAATGGTCCACACACGAAAACCAGTTTCTCCATATTTTATTTTTCAAGTAGTTTATGAATTTTGGCTGACATAAATTGAACTGGTGAACGCTGAATTTATAGTACACGTCTAAGAGGTGTAAGGCTGATGTAATACTTGTTATCCTTGTTTAACCCTAAGATCATTTAAGGTAAAAGTGGGCTGAAACCTATTACCTCAAGAATGCATTTTTTTTTTTTTTTCTGATAATGCAACGTGAGTTTGCGGTAATCGCTGAAGTAGCGCGAATAAGCGATTTGGGTTTTCCCTCATAGTCATCAGGTCATATTTTCCTCACCTTATTGAGCATTACACAGGTTGTAAAATCATGGCGATATTGACGTTTTATTTTACACCTTCTCTGTCTGGTTAGCTAACAGTTACCCTTCTTATTAACATAAAGGCTAAGTTAGTAATGAAGACAGGAAACGGATCTCTTCTTTGCTGCTTCTCATAAGTGATTTCACTGAGCCTCATATTTGGCTCCGTGAGGCCACGGTTATTGTTGAGTGGTTTTGGTTAGCTATTGCTGGCTAATGTTAGCTGGCAATACCAAACCCTCGTGTTGGCAGCGTGTGCCCCTCTGCAGATACCAACGATGTAGGTTAATAACAGACACACGCCCTGTTGCTGGCACAGATGTAGCCCAGACACATCCACGTGCCTCTAGGGAGAGCTGTGCGCCAGCCTCTATTCAAAACACTGAGAGTGTAATAGTTTTAACTTCTCGGTGAAAATACATACGCGATAGAACACATCTAAAGACAGCTGGTTAATTATTGGGAGTCAGTCTACAATTCGGCGTGTAGACAATTCACCAGTCATCACTTAAAAAAAAAAAATGTTTAACTTGTACTATCGGCACGCATGCTTCTCCTACAGTATTCCTCCACTAAAACACATGGTGGTGGGCGGTGGTGTGCGCCGTGCGAACCAACCCTACAAATGAGATTTTATTGAACTGAAGTGCCGCTTTGTTGGTAATGTGTATGCCGAATTTTTCAAAACACCGTAATGGTTAACGAAAGTCGCAGCGCATGTTTATCTAAGCATGCACTTGGCACTGGAAACCAGGGCTGCATTAAATGAAAACCTGTGAAAGGAGCATGGGGCTAGCATGGGTGATAGGTGCTGAGGATGTGTCGCGGATGTGGCTTTTTCCCCCATTGTGTAGACAGCGAGGGCCGCCATGAAACTGTGTATTTTTATCTTTATGCGTGTGCAGTATAAGCAACAACTGTGTAGATAATGTAGGTCAGCAGGCCATGAGACATTATCGGTCAAGCCTAAACAAATGCGACGTTTCCAAGGATCCATGTGCTATTTTTTCCCCTCCACCTGTGTTTGCCATTTAAAATGATTATGGGCGTTCATTTTGGGACGTTATTGTCTTACACCTGGGCCCCCTCCCCTTAAAATCGAAAACATGTCTTGTTCATCCGAGTTAAATGTTAGTGGGTCACCTATATTTGTTTCATGGGCGGCCATAATGGGCATGCACGTTTGCATTAACTGTGTCGGTTTTTGTGCTATGGCAATTTCTTGGTGTAGTATTTATGGCGAAGAAAATTAACGTATTGTTATGAACGCTAATGCTAAATTTACCCCGACCATATCTTGCCCTGAAGAAAAATCACGGTGGTGTTCTTGCAGAGAGATAGTGTGTCTGTGGTTGCCTGCTCACTGAGGTTAGAGCGACCTTATTGTACTTAACGGTAAATCTGTAATATCACTGTATTATTACCATAGGGACGCGTTTGTTGTGATACTTGTATAATATTCTCCCAGATTTTATTATAGGGATGCTGTGACTGTATTTGTACGGGGAGGAAGCGGGTGCATCTTGCAGCGGCCGCGCAGGCGCACTGACATGAGGCTGAGTGGGGGGATGTTGATATTGCCATGGTTATGCCTTCCTCTGAGAAGGTCACCAAAGCGCTGCTTGTAAACAGGCTGTCCAGTTTTCTTGCAAAGCATGATTTGACCAGCTGCAGCTAAACATCTTTACTCCATGCTTTGGATGCACAACTAATTTAATTTGATCATCTGTATCATTTGACAGCATGGCAGATTACTTGATCAGTGGTGGCACAGGCTATGTTCCTGAGGATGGACTCTCCGCTCAGCAGCTCTTCTCTATTGGAGATGGCCTCACTTACAAGTAAGTTTACCTTCACCACATATGCCATGGACTGTTTTTTGTTTATCCAGTCACACCAAAGAGATCAAAATCATTCAAAGTAAGGTCTCCTGATTTAAAATAAATAAAAATAAAAAACATCACCTGCACGCAATGGTAGGTGCAGTGTGCGCGCTGGCGCTTTGTAACAGCCAACACGTTTTGAACCAGCAGATCTGACCCACAGTGTGTTGTCTCCGATGGTCAAACGGCTGAAGAGCTATGCTCTAAAGGAGATGGGTTGACTTACAAGTGAGTAAAACACTCATCTTCTAACAATTTTGAAACTGTCCTGTTAAAAGTCCTCTGTCTCTCCAAATGATGAGTTCATGCAGGGGAAGCAAATGATTGTCCCACTAAAGCTCCTTGAATTCAGCAAAATAAAACTTCTCTGAATCATGACAAAATCTTAACCTGAATAAGATAGTGTCATAAAAGTTGTCAAAAAGTGTCATGAAGGAAAGGTAAAGTGAGAGCATGTTTGAATGCTGAAACTAATCCTGCTCATGGGGATGATATTTGCTTCCAGTTGTGATTGATATAACTGTATTATTAACAGCAACTAACCATCATAGTGCATGATCTGTTGCATAACTCTTTGAAATATCTTAACATAGAAGTTATAAGTAAGCATACTTTCTTAGGGCTATCTGATGTCTTACTGGTACTCATTACTAGTAAGCATACCGGTGGCAAATCAGGCATGCTTCATAGGTTAACTCATCACACATTTTGACTCATCTGATTTTCTTTTGATTAACCTTTGTGAACACCTTTTTTAGTTTTCCTCATCTCTTTGAAAATGACGAGAAACAACACATTGTGCAGCTCAGTTGTAGTTGTTAGGCATCTTCCCACTGAAGCATGCTGTTTCCCCACATCTTCTGTTTGCCCCTAAGAGCTCTCCTAAACTCATCACAGTGTTTTGGCTGTTGAATGTATTTACCACATGCCTAATGGCCATTACAGTTGATGCTTAATTTGCATACTCTGCATTCCCTGAAAGACCATTAGCTAGTGTCTTTTTTTGTTGTTGTTTTCAAGATATAATTGCCCACATTCCGCCAACTCTGGCACAGCATCCCATGGGTCATTGCGGCTGGTTTTGGAGGAACGTTTATGGGGCTCTAGTTAAGGCAAACTGTTCCATCACTACCAAACCAGCACCTTCTGCATAACACTGTCAAAGCAAATTCAGATTTGAATCATTCAAGCACAGCATTGTACTTTCCACAGTTTGACTTACTATGATCATTTTAATATATATCAGCTGAAGTCCTTCTGCTCCTTACTATAGCCTAACAACCCTTCCATTGATAAATGCCAGGGTACTACTCGTGCTTCGCAGGAGGTAATTGAATACCAGACGTGGTGCTGTGTCTTAGTGTGTGTGTGTGATTGAAGAATTTCTCTCCACTATAATGAGGTGCATCATGACTGAAGGAAAGGTTAAGCACATGACTGGCCTGAATTACCATCATGTGAACTAATTGGAAGAGGAAAGGATAGGGGTGGGGTTAATTGGGAGGCTCGGTGGACGAAAGAATCTACACCATTTCAAAGAAGCCTGTTGTCTTCTCCTACAGCTCCTTATAAATGTGCTGGTATGAATGAAGCAAATAGTGGAATTGTTACTATATTCATTTACTGTTTCACTTACTGTTTCATTAATTTAAATTGGGGCCTGCAATTTTTGAAGATCTCTGACCAGGTTGCAAAGTCTCTTCACCTGCACCTGTATGCGGTACTATTTTCATTGTGTGCATGCTGATTCAAGATGAGTTGCCGTTCAGATCTATTCAGTGCGAAGGTGTGTCTCACGTTATAGATGTATAGAAGGTTCTAAAATGTTTATCACCACAAGCTGCCATTAAGTCATCATTGTGGGAAGGCAACTGTAGTTGATACGCTCCCTCTTTTAAACCGTACGCTATGTATAGTGTAATTATGTTCCTGTCACCATTCGGCTGTTTTGGTTCATAGATCAAATGAAGTGAGTCAGATGTACAGATTGTAGAGGTGGAACTCAGCAGTAATCTCACTATTCAGTTCTTCAGTTATTCACAATTTACTTACTAACTGTCATGTATACTGTATATTCCTGGTTTGATGAGTCTGTTTTCATTATTTTTGGAGCCGCCAGTCAGTATCCTTTTACTTTCCCCAAACTCAACACGGAAGGTTTTATCAGTCAGTATTCCCTTACTTTCCGTGAACTCAACACAGAAAGGTGTGAATGTGAAAGTAGCTTCATCCTGACAGCAACAGCAGATTCCTTTGTCTCAGGTTGCGCTACAGCAACTAAAACGCTTCTCACGACTTTTTACCCATGAAATGTTCAGAAATGAGGCAAGGGAATTTTTTCACAAAATGCAGTGATCCTCACTGTTTAAGTAGGTTTGACACATCAGCTGACACAGTTTTGATCCTGATAAACTCACCACTACATACACACAGCTTTATCGACTCTCATATGATTGATTTTTGTCGGTTTTTTTTAGTTCAAACATACAGGGTTGCTGATAAAGCATTTCAACCACTTTTTTCAACCACTTTTCAATTAATTTCCTGTTGTGCCCAGGGCAGCAACAAATAAGTGTCTGCATGTTTGCAGGTGAGGAGCAGTTGTGGCTTTTCTTGGCTGTTGGTGGTAGTTTGAAACACTCACATAGTAAATATTTGTCTGCATTTAACATTAAAATACCATAGTCAAACATCGCCAATCCAGTGTTTTCTGTGGGATCCATAGTCCTAATGGGGATGGTAATGGTTGCAAAAAGTCATTATCTGAACCTCAAGTTTGACTTCTAAATATCATCTTGCTCATTGTTGTATTTTGCCTTGATCCTTGTTTAACTCATCATGGGCCACTTAACCCAAGAGGAATTGACTGTGATTACACAAAGTATATACAGGCAAAGCACCAGAGATGGAGAGAGTGGACCACTGATTTCAGCAGCTGGACTGGATGCTGTCGAACTCTTAATTGCAATATTATGCTTATGAAAAACAGAACGAGCTCTTCTGTAGTGCTGATCCCCATTCAGCAGGTCCCGGCTGTGGCAGGATTCCTGTGTGAGAGCTGAGGTTTTCTGGCTTTGCATAAATGCTGGCAGATGTGTGCTTGCCTCTCCACTTGTCCCCATGTTGATGTTTGTGGGTGTCTGGACTTCAGAGTGGAGGAAAACAGGCAGGACTCCTCCCTTCCCTGTCCCAGCTGGTGCATCTATTTCAAGCCTCCTTTTTCCCCACCCACCACCAAGGCTAGGGAGATAAGAGTGGTCTGTTAGTGTAGTGCCATCTAGCTTCCTCTGCGTCTCTCTCAACTCCCACTCTCATTTAGACTTAAGCTACGTCCACCTGTACCTCATCGTCTCACTCTTTGATTTGCTGCTCCCACCCCTGAGTTTCCTCCAAGTCCCCTCATACAAAGCCTCCCTTATTCCTCCCTCTGTCTGTCTCCCTTGCCTATTTTCACACCCATCTGCCAAACCACCAGAACATACATAGTCATCGGTTAAAAACAAACACATCATTCCTGTCTAGCTCTTACCCCTTTCTGCTTCTCTACTTCTCACTGTTTGCACAGGCTGAAAGCGCTCATCTGTGGCTTTTTAAAAAGTACAGGACGCACCCAGCAAGACTCAGTGTCTCAACTTAGCCACTGTGCCATTTCACTATATTCTGCCATTAAAATACTGCCGAAGCTAGCTTTTCGTGTAGCGATTAATAGTCACAGATTCACAGGGGATGCATTGGCCAAAATGAGAGCTTGTGTTCACAAACAAGAGAAAAGTCTTTTTTTTTTTTTTCTAAGGTGAGTTTTAGAGGGTATAACCGTGTTATATCTGTCATCATGCAAAGTCTAAATGTGCAAAATATGCAGAACACTTCAGTTACCCCATCATTGCTTTAAAAGATCAGTTAATATACTCGGTTATTAGAAACACAGAAACAAGCACGTGGGTTGTCAACAACCAGTCAGCATCATAAGACCAAATTGCCCAGGCATGTCCACTGAACTGAATCACAGGAGAATCAGGCCTCCGCAATCGGATGTTGGTGACCACAAATTGACGTAGATCCATTTGCAGGCATAAGGTTATTTAAATAACTTTTAATAATAACTTTTAAATAGCAGAAATTCATTCAGTGGTTTCAACAGAAAACATAATCAGTCATATCAATAGATACACATAACAGGTAGAAAATTAGAATAGTAAACAGTTTACAGGAAGCAGATTACTTGGTCTCTTTATGTAATCAGTGAAGTGAAAGTGCCTCTCTCGTTTTTAGTACATCTGTAAGTCAAAATAGGCAGTCCTGCTTCCCTTTTGCCCTCTGACTGCATGTTGGGAAGAGCAAGAGTTTATTAGTGGGAGACTAGAGTCATTGACTGTCACGGGTACTTTTATTATCATTAGTAGTGGTGTGCAAAAAGATTGACTCATGCGCAGTGATTTAGGCAAAGACTTCATCGGTCAGTGAAACAAAATAAAATCAAATATAGTTTGTGTTTCTTTTTCCTTTAGGTTTCTCCTTGAGGGACTTTATTTTTGTTAAATATGGAAAGTAGTTTGGTTGTACTGTTGAGTAACATAAAATATCAACATAAAAAATAATCGTGATATCGAGATTCTGCCTCAAAAAAAGTGTTTTTGCCATATTGCCCACCCCTAACTTAGCGATGGAACACTGCTTCTTAGTCACTAAGCAGACAAGGTTGTTGGCTTTCTTTATGACTGCTGTTCTTGCAGGATGTGCAGTCACAAAACTGAGAGAAATTGATATCCTTAAGATATTTAGATATTCTTTTATGTCCTAGAATGGGTAAATGGAGGAGGATAATCACAAAGGTGCATCCCCACCGGGCCTGCACTAAGAACATGACTGTGGCTCCTAATTATAATCTTTTGTGTTAATTACTGCTGGTATGTGTGTTGTAACACGTGACACAAGAGTCCTTTTTTTGGCTGATTTGCTTCTGGTCTGTGCCAAATTGACTCCATCAAACGCTGCCTTTGAGTAGTCAATTTCCAGTAATTGTTTGCAGAGCTTAAATGCTTCAGATTTAAAATCTTCAAATCTGCTGAATATCCTTATGGTGTGTTTAATACACAAAGAAGAAAAAGAATTAAAAACGACTAAAGTAAACTGGTTTTGAGTGGAGCAGAGCGGTAAAGTAAGGTTTTACATATAGAGAATCCTTTCCATAAATCACCTGAGTCTCAACGAAACAATTTGATAGTCAAATAGATTATACACATAATCCAAAAATGTCTCCACTGCTATTCTCAAGCCACACCAGATCATTACATCATCAGTTAATCCCTTATTAAACTGAATATTTTTAAAAGGTGTTGCTAGATGAGAGAGTACTCTTCAAACACAGCTGAGCTCCTAGCCACTCAATTTTGTGTTGAGCAGATCATTCACTGTCAGAGAGATAACCGGTTGAAAAAGTCACTTTTGTCCTTAATGTAAGTAGGAGAAGCAACAAAGATGTGCTGTTTTTGGACACAGGCAGTGGACTTAACGTTGCAGATGGATAACAGAAATAGTGTGCTGCTTATTGATGTAACCGATTCTCTCTGCATCAGCGATGTCTCCTGCTCTATGTGCAGAACATAAAAAGGAGTCATTTTCTTTGTAAACACACCATGTAGATGATTTATGAGACAGTGTCAGATCATTTCCTGGTCAGAGTCAGCTGTGTAGATAGACATTTGTTGGCACCCTCAAAATAACATTAGGATTGCTGGATCATCTCTCTCAAGTAGAAGTGCAGCCTCAAACACAAATGCTGTTTCAAAACATTTGTTTACAGAGTTTGTTTACATCTGCAGGTTCATAAACTGGAGAACAGGAGGACTATTCCATTGTGTTGATGGGATCAGGACTGGAAAATAAAATCTTGTGAGGGAACGAGAGAGAGAGAAATGTAATTAATGTAATCATGGAGCTACAGTCTGTTACTGTAATTTCCACCTCCTGATCAATTACAGCAAGCTGTGCTTCATGAACTCTGATCTGACAGGAAAAGAAAAAGCAAAGCAAGTCAAACTGCCCAGTGAAAGTTAAAAAATAAAAAAAATACTGGTGTAGCAGTGCAAGTTTTGTGTAGTAATCAGACTGCTCTCTCTTTCTCTCTCCCTCTGTCTTATGGGATCAGGGGTAAACGGGTCAGGGCAGACGGGGAGCATGGGGGCGTTGTTTTCAAATCTCAGACTGGGCCTTTGATAGGGGAAAAACGGTGATCTAAAACAGAAACTTGAGCCGCCAGCTTTCATTGTCAGTTGTAAACTCATGGATTTGCATCAGTGTTTAACAAACACACAGAGAGAAATCCAGCATTTAAGAGGTAGAACTCACTTCTTGTCCTCCTTTCCTCCTTCATTCTCCCATTGAACTGCATTGCTGCCACACAGCAATGCAGCTGCTCTGTATGTGCATCGCATGCTGGTTTTTTCCATTTAGGCACTTTCTCTGTTTCTTACTGCAAATGAATTGATCTTAGACATGGTACCTTCATGGAGGCATGGGGACAGTGTTTTCCACCAATCAGGACACTGCATAATCATGTCAAGAATGGTTCAGGTTGATGAGTATTTCCTGCCAGTCAGGACTATATTCTGCAATTCTGTTTCCAGAATTACAGATTTTATTGCTCCTCAGTGAACTGCCTGCTTCATGGAGGTCGGCACTTTCTTGTTAGGTGTCTAGTTATTATCATGATTTCCCATGTTTTTAGGGGTCTGTTCACATTGATATTATAGGGTAATAAAAATTATTCAATTTAGTCACACAGTGAAAATATTAAGCAAAAATGTAGTTTGTGACCCCTGCCCTGAACTATGGTGTTGTCATCTTAACATCTAATGTTATGCAGTCTGTAGTGCCGAAGGAAATGAGCAAATATAGACCAGGTAATCCCAAAAACAATAAGAGACTTTTGATTGTAAAAACTAGTCATTTTGCACAACTACCCCGCATTTGAGTCACTGTCACCCTGTGACAATCAATAATTTACCAGTCTCAGATTATTTGGCAAAACTGATAAATGGCAGACTTTGGGCTGCTGAGAAAGGTTCATACAAGTTCTTGGCCATTGCATGTCACGTCCTCAGATGATAGAAATTCACCCTATCTGTGTCATTTTCCCATTACTCCAGTTCAAAAACATCTTGCTCAATAGTCAAAGCTCAGGTTTGATTGCTTTTCAATTCACCCTGCCTTAAAGAGAATGCTTTAAGCCACTCATAATGTAGGATAACATTTTCAGTCTCCTGCATTGTTCGAAGATATTTAGTCAAATTTACTCATGTCACTAATACAGGTTATTGGCAGTGATGAAAACGCTGTGGCCTTGGTAACTTTATTGTTGGCATTTTTATTTCAATCTTGATGTTTCAGTCCTCTCAACTTTGCTAATGTGCAAGCATTATCCCCTGACCGCCCACTCTGCTTCTATCTTTCAGTGACTTCCTGATTCTGCCTGGCTTCATCGACTTTACCTCAGATGAAGTGGTGAGTACGGTAATAATCTGAGAATACAGGAGAATGAGGGCCCTGTTATCAGTTTCAGACGACTGTAGGAAATCACACTGTTTATCTGAATAGGGGCTCTGTCAGTCTTATTGAAGGGCAAGTCATTTATCTCTTCAGTTTGCCCTTAGTTGTGACAGTGTCATCTTCATCCTGACTCTTCATGCTGATAAAACAACACAGCATCGCTATAGTTGTAAACACCATCAGCAGACAGACCATCCCTGCCAGAATGGCTTCCTAAACTGTAAGCCTCATTGTAATGCAGTCTCTTGTTTTAGAGAGACAAGCAACCTTCTGTACTCCAGAACTCAGCTTCATTTTATAATTGCAGCCTTTAGAAAAACAGTGTTGTTTTTGGCCTTTAAAACCATCTGCATCATTTCTCCCATCCTGTAGCCGGGCTATTTTTGCCTGACGTGGTTGCCCACTGGCTGCTCCCTCACCCTTGTGTTTACATTTGTGCCTGGTCGGTTGTTCATCCACCTCTCTCAGAGGATGACTGGAGAGTTAATCTCGGGCTTTAGGTGAAACCCCCCTCTTCTGCTCAGTCTACCTCGGGGGGGTTTAATCTAATGGATATCTCTAATCTCACCCTGTTTCCTTCAGGGTGCAGCCCAGCTCTCACTATAGAGGATGCCTGTCTGCTTTGCCATGTTGTCATGGGTTGGTTGTCTCGACAAAACTCTGGCCTGTCCTAGTTTCTCACTGGATAGCAAGCCTATTCAAGCTTGAATAACTTAAATGCTTCCACATTTTGCCTTAGTCACAATTTTGAATAGAGTGGTTCATGTTCGCAGTAACCCTGTCGGTCAGATTTAAACTTGGCTTTCTGGCTTGCCTGCATTGAGTGAGCTGTTAAAAATATAACGTAGGGCCACTTGTTCATAGTGCTGCTGAGGAATTTTTTTTTTTTTTTTCTGAAGGTGATGTTCTTGACAGGCCTTCCTTACTCTCAGTAGAATTTAACAGGTTAGTGCAGTCGTGCTCTCTAACAGAGAAGTGGTGTTAGGTGTTTTCCCTCGCCTCTCCAATGAACCCTTGAGAAACACAGGCAGCCTACATAGTTTATGTCTGTCACAGATAAGGAAGAAAAGCTTGGACATCATAAATCTCAGTTCCTGGTTTCCCATGTACAAGGAATGCAATTATTTTCACACTCACAGCTGAACGAAGCACATATCTGGCAATTGTTGTGGGAATCTGCAAGAAGGGAGAGTTCAGTGTGGCTCTTGGAGACAGTAGGGGTTCTACTTTTCCAGGCTGTTTCAGTTTTGCATACGTGTTGTTTGTTGATTGACCATGCATTTAATTTTGTTTTACCAAGGCAATGACAGGTGAGCAGCTTGTCATATTTAGATCCTTAATTTGGCCTTCTCTCTTGGAGGTCATGTCCTTTTGTGTCATTGAAACAGATTTAGAGGTACTATTTGGAGCCACCATATCCCCTTAGTTTAGTATGCCCCCTAGTGGATTATATGCAGAACACCAAAGACAAACTTTACACAACAAATACTAGAGGGCAGGCATATGAAAGGTATATTTAGCTACCTGTAAAGTGCCTCAGTCATAATCATGTAAATATTTTATGCTGCACAGTTTCTGGCTGAATTGTGCATGGGTTATATATGGGTGAATAAATGGAACATGAAGTATTTTCAGGGTCTTCTGGTTCTCTGTTTTTGTATCTCAGGATCTGACATCTGCGCTGACCAGGAAGATCACCCTGAAGACCCCGCTCATCTCGTCGCCCATGGACACTGTCACAGAGTCAGCTATGGCCATCGCTATGGCGGTACGGCATCTCTATGTCAAACTGTCAGATACATCAAAAAAGCAGTGCATCCTGAATTGGATATTTTTCAGACATCAAATTGTGAAATCCAACAGGGGTGGCGTTAAATATTGTGCAGTGATGGGCCTGCTGCTGCTGAATGAATTTAGCACAAAATAAGTTTGGTATGATAATTGCCTGTGTTGCTTAATTCTCAATATATCTCCATATCTCACACCTTTATGATTTGGCAGCTGATGGGAGGCATCGGTATCATTCACCACAACTGCACACCAGAATTCCAAGCCAACGAGGTTCGCAAGGTCAAGGTAAGGCCAGATTGTGATCATTCTGCATAAATACCCCCGGATCACTGCTGTTTCTTTCTCAGCATTTGGTAATTGTCATCTCCAATTCTCAAATTCTGCTTTTTTTCTCCTACAGAGGTTTGAGCAAGGCTTTATCACAGACCCACTTGTGATGAGCCCACGCCACACAGTCGGTGATGTCATCGAGGCCAAAGTTCGACATGGTTTCTCTGGCATTCCTGTCACCGAGACGGGCAAGATGGGCAGCAAGTTGGTGGGCATTGTTACCTCAAGAGATATCGACTTCCTCTCTGAGAAAGACCATGCTAGACCGCTGGAGGAGGTGTGGATAAGAATTTTGTTTGCCTGTTAGTTTACATGTAACTTGCATACTACTTTGCCTTATTCAAATAAGCTTACATTGTAATCATGTTGGTGATTTTCTAGGCTATGACAAAAAGGGAGGAGTTAGTAGTGGCTCCGGCTGGTGTTACACTGAAAGAAGCCAATGATATTCTGCAGCGCAGCAAGAAAGGTGAATAAATCTTAACAAATTTTGCAGGTCATAGCTTATGTATCTAAAGCACCAACTGCTTCTTGGGTCTTCTTGCTTTGGATAGATTTTGGACTTTCCATACTTAACCCGTTAACTCTTTCTTTTGTCCGTAACCAGGCAAGCTTCCCATTGTAAATGACAGTGATGAGCTGGTGGCCATTATTGCAAGGACAGATCTGAAGAAGAACAGGGACTACCCCCTGGCCTCCAAAGACTCCCGCAAACAGCTGCTGTGTGGTGCTGCCATTGGCACCAGAGAGGATGACAAATATAGGCTGGACCTGCTGGTGCAGGCTGGAGTGGATGTCATCGTTCTGGTAGGTTGTGCTTATGAAAGGATAAAAATTAAGGCTTGTGTTATTGTGCCTCTTAGTCTAACAGAAGTGTGAGAAAGCTTGCACCAAGGTTAGGTGCTAGTTATATTAGAGATTACATAAAGGTGGCACGAAACCATTCATGACCAGTTCCTCTGATAAAAGGGAAGTGTGTGGGAGTTTTACAGAAGATCGACAGTGGCATGATGTTTTGCAGCTGATGATGTGGTAGTTTAGGAGGGGGCAATGGAAAAAGTAAAGGGATATCTTATTATTATAAGGGATATTATGATGAAATATGATCACTATTGTTGATTGTAATGACCTTGTATTTAATGGCATTTATAGTGTGTTACTGTACTTATGCTATAAATGGTTTTGTGTGTCTAGGACTCGTCGCAAGGCAACTCAGTGTATCAGATCAACATGATCCATTACATTAAACAGAAGTATCCAGAGCTACAAGTTGCGGGAGGAAATGGTGAGTTTTACCCTTTTTTTTTTAAAAAAACAAAACAAAAAACAAACACCCAAGTGCACCGGGTTTCTTGCTGCTTCATGTGTTAAAGCCTAGAACATAAGTTTTGGCTTTGTAGACAAATATGGCGTCTGCATTTTGAGCTTCTTTATAATTTCAGTCTAATGTGACACTTCTCAACTCTTGTTTCCCATCTCCTACAGTGGTTACAGCCGCCCAGGCCAAGAACCTGATAGACGCTGGGGTGGATGCTCTGAGAGTGGGCATGGGCTGTGGCTCCATCTGCATCACGCAGGAAGGTACACACCCCTGTTGCGCAATCCCATCTCCTGAACACAAGAAATTCCTCTTCCTCGAGTGAAGAGCCAACATGTAATTGATTCTGAGAAAATGAGTGTTAGCACAGCACTTAAAGTAGTGTGTGAAAAATGACCTTTAGCCTTGAATTAAAAATAACATAAAGATTCAATACCTTTTGGAATGTGTGACAGAGGTGTATGAATTATGATCCGCAGGAATGATATGAAAATTCACCTCTCAATGCCACACCTATTCTTAACCAGGCAATGAGCTACAGTGGAACTAAAAGGCCGTCAGTTGTGAACGGTAACAAATACCCTGAGGCCACTCCTAGTTGTCATGGTGATCTGCCAAGACCCCGTTCTAGGTTGCTATGGGGACGAGCCTC